>JAUMHQ010000076.1:21242754-21254464 GCA_032361165.1 Enteromius paludinosus
GCACTTTCACAACGACACACAGCGTCTCCAGAACATGGCGCCCGCAGCAACACTACAGACAGAATAATAGCTCCGCCGCCTTTCTGTGTGGAAACATTTGAAAATAAACCCTCTCTGTGACGCAGAAAAGTGGAGGCGTGTTTAAAATTGCATCATAAGAAATTAATACTTTCTAATTTGACACAAAAATAGCTTTAAATGATCTTTTGGGGTATTTGCACAGTCAAATGTAATTTGTAATTAATTAATCGACACATCATGTAGTTAACAGCCCTAGCTTTATACACTGACTTCCTCTTGTACACGTCGCAGTCCTTAATCCGTTCTCTTAGTCATCACCATGAAGTCGTGCTGCATCAACGGCAAAGTCTTCGACTGGAACATCGTATCCAGAAGGAGCTGTTTCCGCGCTGGCGTCCGTTACTACGTCAGAGGTGAAGCTCGTACGCTCAGAGACGGTGCCGGTTTTCTCTCCATACGCTGCTAAACGCTCTCTTTCTCTTCCAGGTATTGACTCTGAAGGTCACGCGGCTAACTTCGTTGAGACAGAACAGATTATTCAGTATAATGGAGCAAAAGCCTCATTTGTTCAGGTAAGCCTTTCAAAAAGTGAAGCCTCTAAATATCTGTTTTTATGCTCTTATGCTGAGCCGTTTGTGGAGGGATTACTTTTTTTTTTGTCTGCTTTCTGATGTTTAATATTGGTGCTCCACCATACACGAATTTAAACCTTATATAACAAAGGAACAATGAGCAAATCACATAAAAGTAAAAACAGCAATAAATTAAATGCATCAAATACATTTCTGTAAAAACCTGGATGCAAAATATAAATAATAAAAAAATAAGTTAAATGACCTCAAAAAGCTCTCATTTTCTGTCTTGGAGTTGGTTTTGGTAGTCTCTAGTAAAGCAACTAGTTTTGGTCAATTATGGGGCGATATATTAGTTAAAGAAACCACAAAAACTCATATTTTTGTTTTGGTGGCTTGCGAAGAATATTCCACATATCACTACATACAGAAAAAATGGTGACACTTTACAATATGTGAACCTTTCCTTAGTTAACATAGGTTTTATTTTTAAACAATAGTAGACAGTTTTGATCAAAATGTTTTTTTGCTAAATTAAATGTCCGTTTTTAGATGGTCTGAGTGGACTGAGGAAGCTTTTATTTTGAAATATCAAGCCAATGTCGGGTCAGTTCTCAGGGGTATGAAGACAAATAATGTCTTTGGGCAGCAGACAGGAATGTCACAGAGGTCTGATGGGTCATGAACCACAGATAACACAAATAAACGCTCATTTTTGAATCCATAAATAGATATGCAGTCAAAGGACATTCAGATTCAGACCATAAGGCTGTCTTTTCCCAGAGTCACTGAAGGATACGTACTGGAATGTTGTTGTTTTATTTGCAGTCGTTCATTCTGAATATGGATTGGTAGTTTCCATGTCATCTGAGGAGTATTAATCATTAATGATATAATGATCCTCTTCCGCAGACTCGAGGCTCCATCCCGTTCTACTGGTCTCAGAGACCAAACCTGAAGTACAAACCAAAACCACAGATCAGCAAAAGCATCAATCATGTGAGATTCACCTTCTTTACCTTCGTTTCTTTGTTTTGTTTAAGAGATGGTGTGATGTGGTTTTAAACATCTGGTAACACTTGAGTGAGTTCTCATTTGTATTTTTGTTACTGCGTTAACTAATTTATAGCATTATTCATTTTTATGTTAGTTATAAATACAATTATTAATTGAGAACCAACTTAACAATAACAATGCATTAACTACACTGAAAAAATGATTAATTGAATTTACTAATTTTTTAAGGTAAGTGGGGGCAATCAATTTATTTTAGCTAGATTTAAATAAATTTAGTTGACTAAGTTTCAACTAAATTAGTTTATTTAACTAGCTAAAAAATATCGATTGCAACCACTTACCCATATATATATATATATTTATGCATTAGCAAATATTGAAAATAAAATAAGCAATGAAATTGTGCTCTTTAAGTATTATTTATTGTTAGTTCATCAGGTGTAGTTAAATAATGTTAACAAATTAAACCTTGTTGTAAAGTATTGAAAATCTTTTATGTTATTTTCATTTAGATTTCACTTTAAAAATATATTTGCTTTGGCAGACCAGTTGTAATTGTTAATAATAGAACAAATCTGCTTCAGTAGTTCAAAGAAAAGAAAATAAAGAGCAAAGAATTATGAAAAATGCAAAAAAAAAACTAAAACAAGTGCCGTTCTTTAATAAGATCTTTTTGACATTTTTAGTTGTTTTTTTTTTTTTATTTGTGTTAGGGTTGTTTTTTTGGGGGGGAGGTTTTTATATAATTGTTGACGCTGCATTAATTTCATGAAAAAATACATTAAAACACTAATATTGTGTAATATTGTTACAATTTAAATGAACTGTTTTCTATATGAAACTATTTTCAAATGTGATTGTTCCTGTTTTTATCATTGAAAATAATCAAAAATATTTCTTGAGCTGCAAATCAGAATATTAGACTGATTTCTGAAGGATCATGTGACTCTGTAGACTCTGTAATCAGCTTAATCGCAGAAATAAATTGCAGTTTAACAGATAGCAAACAGCTATTTTAAATTATACATTTTCACAATCTTAGTTTTTTATGTATTTCTGATCAAATAAATGCAACCGTTGTGAGCAAAAATAGTGTTGACTGGCTTTTAAACACAAGAATCTCAAATGTGTTTAGATCTGTCATTATGAACTCATTAGTTGTGTATTGCTAATATTTCTGTGTGTTTGTTTGTATAACGATATCTCTCCTCTCACAGCTGGATGGTTTTCAGAGGCATTTCGACTCTCAGATCATCACGTACGGCAAACAAGTGATTCTGAACCTGGTGAATCAGAAGGGATCGGAGAAGCCGCTTGAACAGGCTTTCGCAAAGATGGTGGACAGTCTGGGCAACGGCATGATCAAGTGAGTGAGCTGATGGAGAAATCTCCTAAAACACTAACGCTAAAGCACAGGAGCTCAGCCGCGGCTCTGTTCGTTTGCAGGTACGTCGCGTTCGACTTCCACAAGGAGTGCAGTCGTATGAGATGGCATCGCCTGCAGATCCTGGTGGACATGGTGGCGGAAATGCAGAATGAGTTCGGGTTAGTGTACATTTCGCTAACGGAGCACTGTGATGAAAAATTTTCGTAATAGTACGTCGTTGACGATGATAAAAGATGAGACTAAAATGTATTCAAAAAATAAAAACGTACCAAAATCTCTTTATTATCATCAGCAAAAAAAAAAAGAGATGGAATATTATTGTACACTCCTCTACTAAGCTTTCATGTGTGCGGTTGCCAGATATCAAGAGATAAAATCCCCTAATCAGAGCTGCTCTGTTACAAGGAAACAGTGTTTTGTTTTGTCTTTCATTTTCTTGTAATGTGCATTTATTTTATACCATATTTGCTCAGTGACTCCCAAATGATTTATTTTTACAGACCTTCCTTTAATCTGATTGGTTGATCAAACAATGCTCATTTTCATATCTAAATCTGTTAATGCAATCAAATATATACTCGTGGCCATAAGTTAGAATTATTGCTCACCAAGGCTGCGTTTTTAATACAGAAATACATTCGATGTGAATATCAGTTTTCTTTATGTGCGCGGAGAGAGTGCATAAGTCTTTGATATTAATTTATATAAAAATAGCCAATAATAAGTCAATATGCTAGATGGCTGCCAAAATGAACACTAGTTTGGGTGCTTTATCGTACATGGTAAATATTGAGGTTTTTGCATGCTCTTACCGTTTAATGTTTTTCAACAGCTACTTCCTGGTGGATTCGGACGGGACAGTCGTGTTACAGCAGGACGGGACGTTTAGAAGCAACTGTATGGACTGTCTGGACCGAACCAACGTCATCCAGAGTCTGCTGGCGCGCCGCTCGCTGCAGTCACAGTTAGAGGTGCGCTGATTATGGGATTTATTATCTTTATTGGGATCATCAAGATGAGACTAAAATATAGTTTGTTAAAAAAAAATCATTCCGACTGTCTTTATGAATTAGTAATTGACTCACTTGATCTGTTCAGACAGCCGATTCACTCAGAAATGAAGTTGACTGTCTTTATGAATGAGTCAGACGAGACTAAAGTGTAGTTTAAATTAAAAATTAAAAAACTCTATATCCAAAATAGAATTTTTTTCTTGCTGGAGTTGCCAGATCTCAAGAGATTAAATCCCCCTATAAGAGCTTTTCTCTTAAAGGCACAATATGTAAGTTTCGCCACCAGAGATCGCATTTTCAAAACAAAAACAGAAGCGAATGTTGTTGAACATTGGGAGATGTCTTTGCACAAATCATGTTCACTCAGTGGCGGTTTTAGGCATGGACGAACGGGGCGGCATGGGGGTGGCACAAGCACTAATTGGGGGGGGGAATCGTCTGCGTCCCTAAGCGGTTTTCTATTATCTATCATAGCCTACCTATGACTATGGCGTTTAAATAGCCTCGTTTCAAAACTTTTGAGACTTTGGAGGCGGGGATCAAATGTCAGATCGCTCTTGTGGTTGGTCATTTTCAACACATACCGCTTATCATGGCTTTAAGAACATTGTGTTTGTGTGTGTGTGGGTGTTTTTAATTAATAATTAAAATAAACAATACAACACCAATACATATTTGCAGTAGAATATAAAAAAATCAGGTATAAAACATGAAACATAATGAATAGTCCAGTCATTTCAATAATTGAGAATCAATACTGTAGTGATCCAGTAGTCAGCACTAGCAGCCAGGTGCATTATGGGCAATTCTAGAGTTATTTTTGCGTCAAGTTAATATAGAACCGCCACTGTGTTCACTCATGGATCTGTTTAATCACCTAACCACCTGTACATTGACTTAGGACTGGGCGATAGGCCTATATATCGAACGATAAATTATGTGCATCTTGTCAGTAAAGCCGGTTCTTTGATTAGCGGTTAATCTCCATCAGCTGTTTTTAAATGGAGCGCCAGCATATAAGCATTTTGTTCGATATATAGACCTATCGCCCAGTCTTTTAAATCTGGAATTTCTTTAAATATACAAATCCTGCAGAACCTTTGAGGTAATGTAAGTACACAGCTGCATGAAATGTAACGCAGTGCAAGTGTTTTTTGGATATGTTATTACAAAAGTCGTACATATTGTGCCTTTAACAGCAAACTTCTGTCCTGAGTTTAATTTATCTTCACAACCTGGCAACCATTTTCATGCTTTCTCCACATTACGGGAAAGGCATTGACACACTCGATCTGTTTAAGCAGCTGATTGGTTCTGAACTGAACTCATGTCGGATGTGTTGTTCATCTGTAGAGGATGGGAGTTCTTCATGTGGGGCAGCGGATTGAAGAACAGGCGGATTTTGAAAAAATCTACAAGAACGGTAAGCAAACGATTAACGCTGGTCATCGGTCGTCTGGCTGCGTGAGACCTTCTCATTCATTCTTTCATTCATTATTCCTTCAGCCTGGGCGGATAACGCTAACGCCTGTGCCAAGCAGTACGCCGGGACCGGAGCGCTGAAGACGGACTTCACGCGGTGAGCATTCGCTGGTGTTTGGCAGGAATGCTGGGTAGGGTTGTGAATGATGATGGGCTCTGTGTGTTCAGGACAGGGAAGAGAACGCAGTGGGGTTTACTGATGGACGGCTGGAACTCCATGATCAGATACTACAAGAACAACTTCTCCGACGGGTTCAGACAGGTGACACAAAAAATGTTACTTGCACACAAACCTCTCTTAGATTAGACCGGGTTTTAACTTCCTTTAAAGATCTACAGCTGATGGATTTAGTGATTTTCAGCAGTGTTATTGAAATAATACAATTATTATTATTACAATTTTTTTTAAGGTTTTAGTAATTTTGTGTTTATAATTTTTCTTTTATTTTGTATTTATTTATTTTTGTTTAAGGAATTTTAAGACTTAAATCAAAAATGAGAAATCTTGCCTTATATTATTAAAATAGTGATTAATTTGAATAATCAGTGTCTAATAATCATTACTTGTTTTGTCAGCTGTACACATTTGACCTGAAATATTTACTAGTTCACATAACATGAAGATATACAACAAATAATGTATAATTTTATATTCTATCACACATACAACATATATTTTATATATATGTGTTTTCTTAAAGTGTTTTGCATATTTTGTTATTTTAAAATATTTATTTTATTTTAAAGACATTTAAATATAACTATTTTTCTGTAATTGATTTTTTCAGTCATTTGTAATAATTTTCTTTATTACATGTTTTTATTTTCATAATTTATTTAATTTTTTTACTTTTTATTATATTTTCTATTTTAAAGCCATTTTAAAAAAGTGTTTGATATAATAAATGTTTATTTAATGTTTAGTTAAAACTTTTTTCTTATTTAATTAGTGTTTTAACTGAAATATTTACTCGGTCACATAACATGAAGATATACAACAAATAATATATTATTTTATATTCTATCACACACATTTAACACACATTTTAAATTTGTTTTCTTGAGTAAGTGTTTTTATTTATTTATTTATTTATTTTTATTTATTTTATTTTAAAGACATTTAAATATAACTATTTTTCTGTAATTAATTTTTTTTCATATTTGTAATAATTTTATTTATTACATGTTTTTATTTTCATAATTGTTTGACATATTTTATTTTTACTTTTTAAAATATTTTCTATTTTAAAGCCATTAAAAAAAATGTTAGCTTGAAGTTAAAACATTTAATGAAAATGTTCCTTTTTTCTTATTTAATTAGTTAATTGATTTTGATCTGTGATTTTACCTACAAACCCTTCTCCGGGGTCTGCTAATGCAGTCGCTGCTGTAGGAAGCGTGTTTTGTGTTTGATTTCTTTGCTGTGGGTCTGGGTGAAGAGGACAGGATGTGATGTAGAGGCCCATGTCTTTCTGCAGGACTCTATAGACCTGTTTCTGGGTAATTATGCAGTGGAAGAGGCAGAAATGAACACTCCTCTACACGAGCCCAAAGACTGGAAGTTCCTCACGGTAAGAACCCGACCGAGCTGCGAACGCAGAGCAACACCCCGGGTCAGATGAGTGTAGTTGTGTCCCTGAACACACTGACCCTCTTGTCTTTGTCTCTTTCAGCAGCAGAACACAACACACTACAACACAACTGCTTGCTTTTATCAAATTGTTGCTCTTGCCGCTTTACAAAAGTATTGAGTCACTTACTGTTATTTTTCTGATGTATCACAGCTTGCATCACTTCCCAGCTACCCTGGTAAAATCACAGTAATTCATGGCCCCAAGTATGGTTATTAAAAAGGGAGGATCTTACGCTTGCTTCCATCCCCAAATATCATGATTTCAAGTTATTAATACATTTAGAATTTAAAAGCAGAGCGTTTATTAATATATCAAATATACAGATGGTGACCCAATGAGGTTTGCAAGAATTATACTTCATCTTGTATTAAAACTGACTGAAACGTAGATGCAGTATCATCTGAATCCGAATCTTAATATGAATAATTGATCTGTATTTGTTTTTATGTTGTTTTTTTTTAAAGTCATAACTGGATTTTCTTTTGTCCTTCTCAGCTGCCGATCATCATGGTGGTTGCTTTCTCAATGTGCATCATATGCCTCCTGATGGCCGGTAAGCAAATTATAATGATTTCTGAAGATCATGTGACACTGAAGACTGGAGCATGCGCATGACAGAAATAAATGTTATTTTAAAGTAATATGATATGCATCAGATATGACGGTGATGTTTTCCTCCGTATTCGCTGATGTGAGGGTCTCTGGTGTATTTCCCAGGGGACACGTGGACGGAGACGCTGGCGTACGTGTTGTTCTGGGGCTCGGCGAGCGTGGTGACGGCCGGAGTCATCCTCTTCAACGGCCGGGACTTCGTCGACGCACCCAAACTGGTGCAGAAGGAGAAGATGGACTGAACCTGTGTGTGTGGGAAGCAGCTCGGTCCCGCCGAGTCTTCATCCTCCTCCTCCTCAGTGCTGTCCTACTCTCCGCTGCGCCGGGCCTGGAGCCTGTACTGACGAGGAAGAGGAGGAGAACGAAGGCCAGGGGCCAGACGGGACGCTCCGCTGCTCTCCACACCAGGACCGTATCTCACAGACATCCCATAATTCCATGGGCTCACGGGCAGCTTCTCAGACGGGGCCACGAGGGACTCGGCCCCAGCCTCGTGGTTCAAGATGTGTTTTTGTGTCGAATCGCAGCTCGCAAATCATCATCTTGAAAATTGCACACAAAACAAGATACGTTTAAAATAAAACCGCAGTAACAAGATTCATTTGTTCACATTAGCTAGCTAATATTAACTAACAATCAACAGTACACTTATTATCTATACATCAGTGCTGTCAAACAATTAATCACATCCGAAATAAAGGTTTTTGTTTGCATTAATATGTGTGTGTGTGTGTGTATTGTGTATATTTATTATGTATATATAAATACACACACATACAGAATAGATTATTTACATGTTTGTATTTATATTTATACAATTGATTCCATAAATAAACGTATTTAATATATACACAACATTTTTTTAATATGTACATGCATGTGTGTGTTTATATATGCAGATGTATGCACACACACAACACTTATTTTGGATGCGATTCATCATTTCACAGCACTAATATACATAATGTTAAGTTAATTTACTATACACATTTTTAAAAATAACATTAATGTATTTGGAATTAATATAAATGAATATTTTGAATCTAATTTAATTTTGATATTTAATAACAAATGCTATAAATATAATTTTCAGTCTGATGAAATGTTAATGTGAACAAACTGAATCTTACGAAGTGTTACTCAAGACTACGTTTTGCTCTCAGCAAATATATTTTACATTATTTTTTACTGTTTTAAGCAACGAAAAACTTAATGTTTAAAGCAAGAAAAAAATAAACATTAAAATATATCTTAATATCTTCAGTTCTGCTTGTTTATGAAATGTAATATTCTTTTTATCAGAAAACGAGATGATTGTGATTTAGCGTTGCGTAAGCTACAGATCACAGCGTTCAGTCGTCAATTTGAGCGTTCGAGACGGACCGCATACACACGTGCTTCTATGGACTCATTTTATCCTCCTCTTCATCATCATGGTCTTCCTCAGCCTGTGATTTTGGAGCTTTTACAAACGAACTGATTCTGAGAGACTCGTTCTGCTGGGAACGAACCGAATCTGTTCGGAGTCCAGACTGATTGACATGAATCTTTCCTTGGGACCAGCGTCTCATTGTCTAAAGGGTTTCTGGCGTGCCATCTTTGCGTTTCTTCTGATTTGTGAGCGTTTCTCTGCTTCTGACGGACGATTGATGCCTTATGTTTGCCATGCTCTTCATTTGATTCCTCTGTGTCTCAGTGCTTACCGGAGAATGTAAAAATAATGTCTATTATTAATTGTTATTAAACTTATCATGATGCTTGTGTCGGTCAGTTTTAGTCTGAAGGGGAAAAGAGCACAAAATGTTCCAGAATTGTGTTTTTGCGTGTTTGCATGACATTCCTGACGGACAGATCAGATGGTGTTTGCTTTGAAGCTGCGCTGAGCTCAGATTGAATAGAAATAACAGGCTGAACATGCCAGAACGGATCAGCAGCGGCTGACCGCAGGAGATCGTCTAATTAAGAGCCGTTTCTCAACAAAACCTACAAACTATTCTACAGAAGCTCGTTTCTGCCACTGAATTAAAAAAAAAAAAAGTTACGGAGATATTTCCTAAGAAAGTTAATGTGCACATGACAGGCAAGCGTCTTATTTATTTTATTTCATTATAATGACTATTTATATATTTATATATATATTTGTTTCCCTTTATATTTTATTTCATTTTCATTGAAAGTATGTTATTAAAAAATTAATTTAGCATTTTTAATTGAATTCAATTTCAGATTTTTTTATTTGATTATTTAATTTGTTTACGTCTAAAAATTCTGGAAGTTCAAAGCTTGCAATTCTGACTTTGCAAAATGTTTATTATTTTAGATTTTTATTAAATTGTGAGATAAAAAGTCACAAGTCACATTTTGTGTATTCTGTGCCAGAAATAAGCTTCCATAAAAAGGATTTACGTCGCACTATGACGCATTAGATTTCGTTCCAAACCTGCATGACAACATTTTTAGGGTTTATTCTGCGCTTGCTAGTTTTATAGTGACAGCTCATTGTGTACATAATCAAAAATCAGCCTCGTAACCCTTCACTGTTACTTTATAACTGTCCTATAACTGAGGATTGTTATGAATAATGTAAAAAAAATAAATTATGCAGTTTTGTGTTGACTTTGAAGAGTAGCAGGACGTTAATTATTACAAAACAGTGTAAAACAAATATGAAAATACATCTGTTTAAATTGTTTTCCGCCCAATGGAAATATATTTCCAATAACTTTGTTTAATGAACTTGAAGCATGCGTGTTATTTTTAAGATCAATGCGTTCATGAAGCTGCAAAACATCTAATATAAAGGAGAAATAGAACACAAAAATATATATCATTTATTATAATAAACTCCAGACTATAAATACACTACATTTGAAGTGGATCAAAACCTTTCTAAAACCTTGTCTAACCTTATTTTTATGAAGGTTTTTGTGATTTCAAACAAGACATTGAGGAAAAACCTAAAGGACTTTTGTTTTGGAATAAAATACAATACTTCATGGTTGTTGTCCAAAATATCCTCTGAATATATATATATATATCTCCAAAAACACAAGCTCTACATTCAAATAAAACATTGAGTCTGACGCTATTTCTATCTGCCAAAAATCACAGTCATCGTTCATTTCACAGACATATAAAATATCAGGTGAACCACAGTAAAAACATATTTACACAGTTGTACATTCTCAGTCGTGCTGAATGCTCTTCACAGTCCAGATCTTCATCTGCTGTTCATATATAGAGTATAAATAGATTTATTCTTGCAGGGAAATACTCAAAGTAGTTTGATGCACGATTTGTGCCTTGCATTACAACGCACCCATAATCTCATGTATAATACATTATCATGCTTATTTATTAAATCATGCACTAATAGAAGAATGCATCAAATATTATAATGCATTTGAACTTTGGTTGCAGTTATTTATGAAAAGATGTTATGCATTACAATGTACATTATGAATATGAATTATTATTCCTAAATGCTTCAACTAAAGAATAAAAGCGTGAATCTGATACTCATTCATAAGTACAGTTCTGAAGGAAATATAGCTTGTTTTCTGACCAAAAACTGAAGATGTTGATGCTTATGAACTGAGAATATAATACTAATGTAGCTCTGGGTGTGTTTGGGTCAGACGTGACGGTGTTGACGGAGAGGCTTTCTCCTGCAGAAGGACTGAAGAGCAGCGAGCGGCACACAGCTGAGAGCCGACAGCAGCAGCAGAGCGATGAACACCTGACCGTACACCGGGTACTCCTTCACCACCGACCGGCCCTGAGACACAGAGAGATGCTGAAACACACCGAGCAAAGCTTCAAACGCTTCAACAACATCTGTGTGTCTGGTTCTTCCCTGAGACCTGGAACCGGGGAACCATCAGCCCCATTTACAAGAGCGGAGACAAACTAGACTCCAACAACTGAAAGGGTCTCCACATGTAATTAACACACGTCTGCTAGACTTCTTTA
>JAUMHQ010000076.1:21254564-21266854 GCA_032361165.1 Enteromius paludinosus
TGAAGAAAGCATTTGACTCAATCTGGCATGAAGGGTTATATCTAAAACTCACTGACAGTGGAAGAGGAGGTAAATGCGTTTTTTCATACCCATTTTTAGGCCGGGGTGAACTTTACTTTGGCTTTGAAGGAACTTAAAGAGAAAGTTCGAAGGGCAATCAATCAATTCAAGTTGACATCCCAGTCCAAATTTGGCTCAAACTTTTCAAATCAGTTATTGAACCAACTCCTATTCCCTGAATGGCTTAGCTCCTCAGTACTTGAGCGAGCACATATCTTGACCCCAGCACATATCATTATAAAGCTCTGAAACACCAAGAGCTGCAGCTCATGAAGAGTCAGAAGATCATCCAGACTGAGAACACACACACACACTGCAGTCTGGGACAGATCGAAACAGAGCTGCACTTTCTCACAGAATGCCCACAGTACCAAAGAGTGAGAGACACTGAGCAGTCCTCCCCTGACTATCACAGTCAAACACACGAAGCAGAGTTTAGTGAAGGGTGGTGTTAGAGAAGCCGGATCATACCAGATCTTTGTCCCAGGCCTGGTACGTCGGCGTGCCGCCCTGGATGTAGTTAACAATGTAGAAGATGAAGAGACTGAAGAGGAGCAGAGGACTGACCACTGCCCACATCAGCTTCCAGTACCAGTTCGGCCGATGACCCAACATATCCTCGATGTCCTTCTCAAACCTGTCACCAGCAAACATAAACACACACAGATATCACAAACACCCGAGACATCGGAGCAATGTTTTTCTATTTTTAGGTTTTTCTATTTGCAAAAGAATTTCATTTAAGATTTCTGAAGAAAAAAAATATTCTTCAGAAAATAATAAACACATTTTTGAATTAAAAAAATTATCTTTGCTACAAAATTTCAAATAAAAATAAGGCTTTTTAAGAAAATGTAAAAATATGTACAAAATAAAATAAAATAATTTATTGTTGAATAAAAAAAATAATCTTTGCTAAAAAATTTTTTTATAAATTTAAATATTTTGTAAGAAAAAAAATATATATACACAATAAAAACTAACTAATAAATATATTTAGAATTTTTAGTTTAAATAGAATTCTAATAAAAATAATTATAGAAATATTTTTGGTCAACACTTCATTATTATATTAGCTGGTTTAATATTTTTGTCTGTTAACAGCCATTTCCAATTGTATCAGTATAAACAGTAAAAACCACTACTAGTTAGTAGTACTAGTTTAGCACTAATTTGTCCCTTCTGTGTGTGAAGTGTTTGTGAAAGCGGCTCACCGTCTCAGCCCGTAGATATAACACACACTGATGACCTCGATGAAGACGATGAAGAGCAGCGACAGCGTAGCCGCGTATTCGTTAAAGATAGTGAACCAGTAGTTTCCTGACCGGCTGGTGAAACCAAAACCCAGCAGCAAACAGAGAAGACAAACCAGACCTGCCAGAGACCAGAAGAAAACCAGCGTCACAGACCAGACTGGATCTCATCGACACACAGAAAGAGCATCTGCTGAGAAAACGCTATTCTGTGCTGGCTCTAGGAGATAAACTATACAATAAAGTATTAAACATAGAATTAAGAAACATGAAGAATGTTTTTGTGATGCAGGCTAATACAACTGAGATGAGCACATAAGCATGGAAATTAAACGAAACTCTATTTACAACAAACAAATAATCAAAAAAATAATTTCATACAAAAAAAACTAATACAGTACAAAAGAAATAAAATAAAAGAGTAAAATAAAAATGAAAAAAAATGTAAATACAACAAAAACACTTTATAAAATAATTTATGAAAATGAAAATTTAAAATAAAATTAAGAACAACAAAAGCTAATTACATCATAAAAATTTAATTAAAAAATGCTGAAGTAAAATTTATCAGAAACAATACAAATTTACTAAATGATATAAACATGAAATAAAAAATGTTAAAATGAATATTAAATCATAAAAATGCACAATGAAAATAAAAGCTGTTAAAAAAAATTCTGTTAAGGATCAGAAACACTAACAGAAAATATATTAAATCATGAAAATGGTAATTACTACTTATAAAATATAAAGAAAAAATAAATCAATTATGTAAAACAATGTAAAATAGAAATCCATAATGTTAAACATTTACTTAAAATCTATTAAATCATGAAAATGTCAAACATTTTATTTTTAAATAAAACAATCAAAAACACTTAGTAAAAATATAGCTATATATTAAAAAAATTATATAAAAAAATATATTAAATCATCAAAATATAGTTTAAAGAAATATTCAAATAATTTTACGATAAAAATCAAAAACACTTGCTGGAATTAATAACGAAATTAAAATGTTGAAATAAATCATAAAAAATTAAGATTAAGAAGATAGAATTATTAACAGTTGAACTAGTTATCTCAGTACTAGTGAGCAGTAGTTTGGAGCTGGTTTAGCTGGTTGTCGTACCGTTGATGCTCTCGATGCTGAGGTAGCGTGACAGGAGCTTGATGTCTGAGAGCGGAGTGATGATGGCCGTGACGTTTCCCAGCATGCTCCCCATCCCTAAGAGCAGCAGCATGATGAAGTACAGCACCGACCAGAGCTGAGACAGAGGCATGTTCTTGATGGCCTCGCTGTAGACGATAAACGCTAGACCCGTGCCCTCCACCGCCTGACAAAACAACACCATACAGACTAAAACATTTGACACTCTGTAGAAAATATGCAAACTGTATGTATATACATCTCAAAATTTAGGTAAAACACCATCTATTAGAAAATTGGAAAAATACTTTACATTCATAAATGCATGGCCAAAAAATAAAAATAAGCCATTTTATATATACAAATACATTTTAGAATACTTAAAATACATTTAAAAATGTATATGAACATATATATTATAAAAATAATGATTAAAACATATAATACAACTATTACATAAAATACATATTATATAAATATACAGTGGGTACGGAAAGTATTCAGACCCCTCTTTGTTATATTGCAGCCATTTGCTAAAATCATTTAAGTTAATTTTTTTCCCCTGATTAATGTACACACAGCACCCCATATTGACAGACAAACACTGAATTGTTGACCTTGTTGCAGATATTTGGTGGTATTTTACCGTGTCAAGTTCAGCCTCCAGACTGCAGAGCTCGATCTTTGAAGCAATGGCAGCAAACCTCTCAGGATCAGTGATGTTCAGATGCTGGATCCACGCCGACACGTTCCCGATGCTGACGCTGTCCTCCGACAGATCGAAGGCATTGAGCAGAAGCAGCCTCATCCTGATCAACACAAACACTCATCACTCATCCCGTGTCTCCATTCAACACATCAGCATCGCTTCTTTGACTTCCTGTTTGTTTAGGCAGGCCCAAAACGTCAGACTAACCTGATAGTTATCTGAAAAGAAGCAGTATTTGTGTTTTGAGAAGCACTTGTGTTATCAGGAAATCTGCTGCATGTAAACTCCTTATTCAGAAAACACTGTACATGCACATCCTCTGACCGCAAGGAATTATGGGTGCTAACAGATGAGCAGCTGAAGGCAATACTTTTAGGCAACTAAATGGAAACAGTCATTTCTGGAGGGGCAACAAAATCAGTTTTATAGTATTAAAAAAAAATCCATTAATGATTGTAATAATCATTTATTATAATACTGATACTACAAAATAAATATTATTATGATAAAAATATTATATATATTAATAATACTAATATTTACTTCTAATTATTATTCGTAGAAGTATTAATAATATTAATATATAAAATGGTAATTAAATAAAATAATTATTACATTATAAAATAAAATATTATGATGTAATGCTAATTATTATTAATATTTTTGTGCTGTAAAATGATTAATCGCATCCAAAATAAAAGTTTGTTTACATAAAATATGTGTGTTCTGTGTTTGTTTATTATCTATATATAAATACATATATTTATATTATACAGTATATCTTTTGAAAATATTTATATATTTATATATATAAACATAACATATTTTTCTTAAATAAATACGAGCATGTTTGTGTATTTATATTTACATAATAAATATTAAATACACACAGTATACACATATTATTTAAACAAAAACATTTACTTTAGATGCCCAGCAATAAATATTTAATCATCTTAATTATATTTTATATAACATTTCCTTTATAATAATAGTAATAATAATAATAATAAGGGTTACTATAATTATTATTATAATTAATAATAAAAATTATTTTTTGCCTGACCTTTTCCATTTGAATTAAATAAGCATATACTGTGTAATCAACAGCAGAGACATCCTTATTTTTCCAGTAGCAGTTGATTACAGTAGAAATGAGACAGATCACACTCTTCTCTCTCTCTCTCTGCAGTTCTGTGAATAGTTGATGCTTCATCATCTGAATCGTTTCCACAGACGACAATCCGAAACCATTCTGAAAGACTTAGCTGTCAGCCTTCAGATCAATGTTTGACGTCTGTACCTCTCCAAGCAGCTCTCGTAGTTGAAGGTGGCCTTGAAGCCATAGATGGAGAAGGTGACGATGCTGGCGAACACAGACGTGCCGCTGTTGATGAGAGACACCACCACTGCCTGCTTCTCAAAGTTGTTATTATGATGATTATAACTAGAGAACGCTATCAGAGAACCGAAGCCCAGACCCAGAGAGAAGAAGATCTGAGTGGCTGCGTTGATCCACGTCTGAGGATTCGCCAGCTGCTCCAGCTGCACACACACACACACACACACATGAGAACACACACACTCGACTCTAAACGAATGCAGCAGGTGTCTCTTACTTTAGGAGTGAACAAGTACTTGACTCCGCTCCAGGCTCCGTGCAGAGTGACGCCGCGGATCAGATAAATGATCAGAACCACGTACGGAAACGTAGCGGTGAAATACACCACCTGAGGAGGAAGACTTATTACTTCATCTGCTGACACTGAACAGCAGAAAGCAAACAATTCATCACACATACTCATAAGTAAAGTGTCGACGCTTTCAAATATGTTTTTGGAGAATAAAATGGTTGAAATAATGTAACGTTGTCATTCAGTGCAACACAATATTTCTGTAAAAATTCAAACGACGTGCTTATTCTGACTTGTACATATTAAAATATAGAAAAGAATAACGAAGCATATAAAACTGATTGTGTTTTAAATTAGTTGAAAAATCTTCTAGGATAGCGAGAAATGAAATAAATGTAAAATTGTAACTAATTAGTATTTGAGGTCTGACCACGCCGGTGGATTTGACGCCTCTGACGATGAAGAGGTAGACGATGATCCAGGCCAGCAGCAGACAGAGCGCCTGACCCATGTGAAGACCTCCGTTCTCATCGATGGATGACGAGATGTTCAGCGTCTGGCGGTAGAAGAAGTACTGCGTGGATGAAGCCACCTCACACTCCTCCAGGTACCCGGTGCGGTTCACATTGACGGGACACTCGGCCCACGGCAGCACCGACTGTAGAAACACAGCAGAAAACATCAGCTCAACACAAACACAATCACTGGAGACCTGCTACACATCGACTCAGTTCTGCTTTAGATTTCTAAGAAACAACGTTGGTTTATACATCAAAAAGTGTTGAATATGTATGATCCATATTGCTGTCAAATGCAATAATTGCATTCAAAAGAAAGGTTTGGGTTACATTATATATGTATGCATACTGTCTATATTTATTATTTTTCATAGATATACACAGATACAGTAAATATTTTGAAAATACATACATTTATTTACATGCATAAATGTATACACTTTTATTATATATTATATACAAATATACGGAATATATAAACATTACATATTTGACTTAAATATATACACGCATGTGTTTAAAAATAAAAATAAAGATAGACATTATACACATAGAATATGTATCCAAAAAAAATTGCATTTCGTATGTGATCAATCAAAATAAAAGTTTTAGCTTACATAATGTGTATAATATGTATACATATGTATAAAATATATATAAATATACTGAATATAAAAACACTACATATTACAAACATTTTTTCTTACAAACAACCTTCATAAATGAGATTGTTCTGTAAACTGACCTGAAATGAATGGAAGAGATACCAGAAGCTCCAGGCGTTGATGACGTTGTAGTACAGACACAGGTACATGGAGGTCACAACACTGGCAATACCTGCAGAGCACAGGTGATCATATAATGATGATATCAGGACATTTTATAGCATGAAATGACCTGTAAATGAAGGGTGACTGACCCAGTCCACCCAGATACGGGCTGATGGACGTCCACGCGCCGATGCTGCCCAGACGCATCTTCTGACCGATGGCCAGCTCCATACAGAAGAGAGGAATCCCCTCCAGAAACAACATCAGCAGATACGGGATGAGAAATCCACCTGGACAATCACAAAAACACATCCGTCAAGCATAGCTAAAATGTAATGCATGAAAAACATAAACATTCACAGCTACAAGTCTGATTACCTGCATCTGATACAGCACTCATTCTTCTCTCAATCTCATATTCACAATAAAACATTCGTTTGAATGTCTCTCATCTGTTGAGGGTGATGTCTGATGCTCAGTGCATGTTTGCTGTGTCTTACAAACTGTTGTTAAAAATAAAAAATAACTTCCTTTTTTACCCTTTTTATGCTTGTTTGTTTGTAACGTAAGTCATAATCAGAACAATATTAGCTTTTGGAGTGCGCACTGACCTGTACTTCCAATTTTAATCTTAAAGTGCCCATATTATGTCATTTTTAAGCCTCCTAATATTGTTTTGGGGGTTTCCTACGATAGGTTTGCATGCATGCAGGGTGAAATAAGGCTTTTGTTTTTCCAAGAACATGTCTATTTTCACCTAATTTTCCAGCGATTCTCAAACGGTTTATTTGAAGCTGTTCTAAGACCCGTGAGCCTTCTCTGCTCTGATTGGTCAGATGGCCCAGTCTGTAAAATTACGTAGATATTGGGCGGGGTCAAGTTGTACGCGCAACATTGTATACTTTAAGTAGTACCATCCGGGAATCTCTGAGATACTCTTTTCAACATGCTATGATTTGAGACATACTAATTCTATTTTCGAATACTATTGAGGACGCATAGTATGTGAATTGGGACGCATCACCTGTGTCAGTCTCATTCAATATTCAAATATACTGAATCATCGTAAAAACACTCTCTAGTAGCCATCTGATGGCGTAACTAACTAAAATGTCTCAATACTAAATACTGTTATTAAATTAAATAGTAATATTATTTATGATACATAGCATTAAAGTTAGGCAAAATATAACATCATGAGATTTTGCCTTTTAGCCAAAACTATTGGCTCTGGAACAAATAGTAGATTATCAGATCTTTTAGATATATAATATATTTCATGTTAAATCACTGTAGAGACATCAGAGCTAGCGGTTAATTCCTGAAGATCTGACCGACGTGAGGCGCTCTCTCCGCGGGTTTATAAGCGCTGAACAGAGTGATACAAAAGGTGAAACGGTTTCTGTGATGCTATTGGGTGAATATCTTATTGGTGGACAGACTTCTCAGCCAATCAGATTCGAGGACCAGAAAGACTTTGCAAGCCTTTTTCCAGCCATATGTAATTTTTGGATAAAGAAAGTTTCTGTTTGCAGAGATTTTCTGTTTTCAAATGTTTTCTATTAATTTCTCAAAAACATTTTGTAAAATGCATGTTTATTGAAGTTTAGCTGGCCTGTGTCCAATTTGCTTTTATTGCACTGTAAAAATAAATAGTTGAGAAAACATTTTAGGTTTAAGGAAACCAGCTTCAGCAGATTTTTTAGTTTTTCTCAGCTTTTTAAATCTGAAAGTGCACAGTGTACAAAGTTATTGTCCCTCAAAAAATAAATGCACACTATCAGAAAATGAAAGTGTTTATTTATTTATTTATTTATTTTGACCTTGTATGCATGTCAACCTGTTGTTTGAGACTCCCAAAACCAAAATATGAACATTTCATAACCTATAACAGGGGCATTTAAAAAAGAATATGCAAATAGATATATCATGCATTCCTAGGATTTTATGTAATTTCATAACTGTTCAGTTATTTGCATACAGTGTAAGTGAAAATGTTTTAAGCTCTGATTCTAATCCTCGCAGTAAACCCGATTATTGTGGATAAAGAGGGAGTTTAGGAATAGTTGACGGCATCAAACCAGCAGCTGTGAGTGACTGAGCATAACATCCCCTTCTTTACAGTTGTACTTTGAACACTTTGCTAAACGCTGAACAAAAGGTTTGTGATTGTTATTCAGACGATGCTCCTCGAAGATGCACTGAATGCATAACCACAGACGTTTAGCAGATGCATGCAACTCAGGGAAGCAGAACAAATAATGTGTGCTGGGAATCAGGATGAGACGCACAGGGAAGCTGAAGGAGGTGGCTTTCTGTACAAACATCTCAAGCTGTTCCTTGACTTCAGTCCAGAGTCGTTTGTCTTTGTTGTGTTTGCTCGCTTTTACGCTCATCAATTAAACTCGAAGAGTCAGTTTAAAGAAAGAATTAAAAGAATATTTAACAACTACTGACACTTTTCTTACGCCAATTTCATTGAAAGAAAACGGAAAAGACTTGCATGTTCACACACACACACACACACACATGTTGGGTTTACATGTTTTATGGGGACATTCCATAGGTGTAATGGTGTTTCTACTGTACAGACTGTATGTGCTATAGTCCTACACTGACCCTACACCTAAACCTACCCCTTACAGGAAACTGATTTATAAGCTTGTTTCCTCATGGGGACCTAAGAAATGTCCCCACAAGGTCAAAATTTACTGGTATTCCTATCTTTGCGGGGACAATTGGTGATAAATACCAGGTGCACACACACACACACACACACACACACCATGATTTATGATTTAATAACTTGCACTAAATGCACTAAAATGAGTAAAGGTTATTAATTAGTTCGAATACAGGAGCAACTCACATTGCAAAAAGTAAAAAATAAATATATGTATATATTTAATAAAATTAATTGAGCTGACTCTCAGTTAATTAGTTAATAAAAACTAAAGTAACAAATTAATAAAAATTAGAAATGATTACTATAATTAGTTATTACCTGATCTGACTGTTAAGAAAATGCTAACTAAAATATGGAAAATAAAATCAATAAATAAATAAAGTTACACACTGTAAATATTGACATTTAGTCCTTTATTTATTTCTGAATCTTTAAAAAATGACACATTAAAGTGAGGAAAATAACAGAAATGTAATATGTCCATTAGGTTTTGAAAAAATAAACCATATTGTAAATAGCAAATATTGGTATTTGATACTATAATTAATTATTTCTAGCTGATCTGACTCTTTAAAAACTTTTATTAATGCAATGAGTTTAGCTCGATTCAGTCCTAAAAACTTTTTTCATAAACCGAATTATGAAGTTTATGTTTTTGCTCAACAGATGTAAAGCATTAAATGTCTGAGATGTAATGTTTTATACTGCATGCATTAAAGTTAATATGGGCTTTATGGAAGGATTTTATTGAGAGGATTAAACTTTTACTGAAGAACCTGATAATGATTAAGTCTTTATCATTATGGATAATAATGATAATGAATACAGTGTAAAATATTCTTCATAGATGTCTCTCTATATATTTAATAATTATATTATTTAAAAAAATTATTATTATGAAGTAGAGTTGTTCATATACATGCTTGAGACATTTAAAATAATATTATTTTGTAAGTGTTTATCATCATAAATAATAATGATAATAAATTGTGTCTAAATTATCACCCTGAAATCTCTATATATTTAATAATTTTAATAGTATTCATGATTATTATTATGATGATGATGAAGTACAGTTGATTTATATATTTTTAGAAAAATCTATAAATTTTTTTAGAATTTTTGCAAAGTCTTTATCATCATATATAATAATGATAACAAATAGTGTCTAAATTATCATCCTGATTTTTTTTTATAGATCGATCTCTATATATTTAATCATCTTATTGCTTTTTATTATAATTATTATTATGAGGTAGAGTTTTTTTATAGATTTTTAAGCAATTAAAAAAACATTTTGAGCATTTTTGGAAAGTCTTTATCATAATGGCAGCTAAAGGTAATGAATATAGTGCAAAATACATAATCATCCTGGCATTATTTTTTTTTATATATAGCTGAATTTAATTAATGAAGGACAGGCCTTTTTTTTTTTTTTTCTTAAATAAAATAGTTGTTTTTGATATTGGTAAAAGATATTTTTGTCCTGTTGTCAAGTTCTCTGTCAAAGTCTAGCTCAGAAGAACAAACTTTCAGATGCGAGCACGAGGAGATGTGAAGTAAAAGTCGAATCCTCTCACCTCCTCCATGCATTTGGCAGAGATACGGAAAGCGCCAGACGTTCCCGAGTCCCACGGCATAGGACACACATGCCAGGACAAACTGCATGGGACTGTCCCAGGATGGACGGGCTTCTTTACTCATGATGATAAAGTCCTTCAACTTGATCTGAAGGAACAAACACTCAGTGTACCGTCTGAAACACACAAATCCCAGGAGAGTCTGGGAATATTTCAAAGTCCAGTAATCTCAGAGCTCAGAGAAAAGTGGGAGTTCTCCCCTGGAGCCGGAGGAGGGACACACTTTAACTGCTGAATTTATATCATTCAGGTGAATGTTTGATCCCGTGGTGTTTTATCTCCTCACACACTCATTATCACTTGTTTTACTGCTGAGTTCTGAGCCGAGAACATACTGTAAAGATAGAGTATATCATTCAGTAATAAAACAGCACAATCTATATTGAAAGTCAGCATAAGTTGTCTCTCAAACATTGATTGAAGAAAACTTTAAGAAATAGTTTACCCAAAAATGAAAATTGGCACTCTCAGTTCATCTGAGATCAGGAGAAATGTCTCAGCAATGGAAGTGAATGGGTGCCGTCAGAATGAGAGCTGATAAAAACATCAGAATAATCCACAGCACTCCAGTCCATCAGTTAACATCTGGAGAAGTACAAATACAGCATCAAATATGACTCCATAATAACTCTTCCTCCAGTGAAAAGGTGTTCTGGTCTGAATCAGGAGAGAAATCTGCTCAGATCAAGAAGCGTTTACAAAACAGCTGGATCTAAACTTTAAAATGCTGGATTAGTTTGTTCTTCTGTCTTCTCCAGATGTATACATAGTTCCCAGCATCCTTTGCAAGTCTCTCTCACAAGTCTCAGAAAGCAGTGTAGTTTCTCCTGGGTAAATAAACAGCTTTGTGTCATGACCCCATAAGGTCACGAAGGTCACACACCTCAAACCTGATGTACCTTGAACAAAACGCTGGGAAATATCTTATTTAAGCTAGTAGAGAGATTTCCTCTAATAATTTAATAAGTGACGAAGGGTGAACATCCGTCAGTGGAAGTGACAAAGCATGCTTTATTTTCACAGGTGTTTGACCGCGATGACTTTATTAAATCAGAGAAAACTGTGTCTGCAGTGTATATTATGGCACTGATATGAATATGCATCACTGATATGCATCTTTAAATCTGTCTTAAAGACTCACGATTTCTGTGGATACAGCATCATGCAAAACCAAATGTTTCTGTTTGTTGATGACATCACAGGGTTTGCTGAAAAGCTATCAATTAAATCATAAAAACACTAAAGAAATATTCAAAAAAGCTGAAATATTTTATGTTTAATTGCACGTCATATGATGATATGTCTAATATCTTAATATATATATTTTCTTTAATTGTTACGTAACAAAAGGTTAACTTAAATAACAAAATATTATAATTATTATTATTACTGAGCAATATATAAAAAAATAAAACAATTATAATTATAGTTTTTATTTTTAAGTAACATTAAATTAAAAGCAAATTCATTCATATTATTAATAATAATAAATATTATTAAACTTTTTTTGAGTAATATATTAAACTAAAATATAATCATTATTATTAAGTAACATTAAAGTGCAATTATTAATATTATTATTAATAAATAATATGACACTGTAGTAAAACAAAATTAGTATTAATAATAACTAGCTGCAATAGTTGCCATTTTTAATTTTCATTTAATTTAACTCAAAGTCCTAAAATAAGTAAAACTAGATCTGAAATAAACATTTATAAAAGACAAAAAACAAAAAATAAAACAAAATTATTAAATTTATTACTTTAATATACATAAGATATAATATTATATATTAATATATGTATTTGTTTTTCATTTAGATATTAATACACAATAATAATAATAATATATTTTTTTTAATAATACA
>JAUMHQ010000076.1:21267023-21279567 GCA_032361165.1 Enteromius paludinosus
AGAGTGAGCAGTATTTGTCCTGACAGATTGGAGACAGACTGAAGGAAAGCAGGAAGTGTTCAGTCAGGTGTGTTTCCAGATGCTCTGGTTCCTGTGGATCACACTCAGAGGGTCCCAGCGGGACACACAGCTGTATAACTCCACACACACTTGTTTTTCCTCATGCTTCCCACTGCTCAGACTCCCAGACGCATGCACTTCTCCAGGACCCGCGCACACGTTTATTTGATGTCCCAGCAGCTTCACTGCTCGAGTCCTGCAGCGATGACGTTCAGATCAATGATTAGAGTTCTTCTGGAGGACTGTTTCTGACAAACAGATGAGGATTCAGCGTGAAGCCGCTCGACGGGAGACGCACAAACATCTCCAGGGCAAAACAAGTACATGAACGCCGACTGTAAAGACCTGGTAAATCACGGTTGAGAGGCTCTGACAGGCTGCTGTGGGGAAGCGTGACCTCGTGACCTTTGTTCAACACAAAAACCATTCAGTGTCTCTTCATATCAACTAACTAATTAATAAACAGTTCATGCTGCTGCAATTAAAAGGAATAGTTGTGGCAAAAATGAGAATTTGATGAAAATGCACTCACCCTCAGGTCATCCGTGAAACAGGTGGGTTCGTTTCTGCATCAGATTTGGAGAAATGTAGCACTGAATCAGTGTCTCTGCAATGGATGTGAATGGGTGCCGTCAGCTGTAATATAGTCCATCACTGTTTTATGAGGTGAACCGTTTCTTTAAGGACTCTGTCAGCACATTTAAAGCAGGAGAGGGTATTTAGGACAAAAGGAGCGATCTGTGATGGTCATTAAGTTGGTGTATTGCTGGATTCATGACTCGTGGGAAACTAAACTCTCTGTGCTAAACTACCTGTGACTGATCTTCACCACAAGAGCAGGAGGGGTAGTTATACATTAGTTGTTAAGACATCAACTAAGGCATTTCACAGATTTGATGCAAAAAAAATTTTGTGACTAGTCTTTCCTAAGCCTATACCCCCAGCATGTTTGAGCTGCCTCAGATGAAGATATCTTGCTCTGACATAGCTTAAAACATGTCAGTGTCATTGTTCTGTGTTAAGATGCACACCTGCAATATTTTCTTAGAAGGCATTTTTGAGTGAATGAATGAACTTTCAGCTGGTAAATGAAATATTCATTCACAAGAACAAAGCAGCTGTTCACAGAAGGTATTCCAATGACAAGAATTAAAGCTTCAAATCCACGCAAAACTGGTCAGATGTTGTTTATAGCCTGGTAATTGTTTATTAAGTGTATTAGGTTTGTCCATCTATTGGCACTGCATCACACATACTTTCTGGCTAATTCTTAGATATACAACCTTAAAAAAACATTTTATTAGCAGGCAAAATGTATATTTATTAATATTCGCCCAATTTTCTAGAGAAGATCAATAAAGCTGTTTATCTAAAAAAAAGTATTAAATTAAAAAAGTAACAAAATTAGTAATATTATTATTAATAAATAATATTAAACTAAAGCAAAACAAAAGTATTCTTTTTTTGAGTAATATATAAAAAATATAATAAAATGAAAACTATTATTATTAACATTAAAGCAAATGTATTATTATTATTATTAATAAATAACATTACACTATAGTAAAACAAAGATATTATTAATAATAATAACTGGCTGAAATAGTTGCCGGGGAAATAATTTTCATTTCATTTAACTTAAAGTAATAAAATAAGTAATAACTAGAGATGAAATAGACATAAAAAAAAACCCTGAATATTTATTACTTTAATTACTAAAACATATTTTAAGACAAATGAATAAAAATACAAGCATTCGGGTAAATATTAACTTGTCCAAACAAAAGAAAGAGAACCGAATAAAAGAACAACATTTGTTTTTAAGGCACAACACGTCAAGTTTAATATGTCACTGAAAATAAAAACTGTTGTAGAAACTATTTTAATTCAGAAATTGCACTAAATGCATTTCACAATTGTTTGAATCAAATGTCAAGAACAGAACCAAGTAATAAATTAGAAAGTAGAAAAACAAAGTATTTTTCTGTAAAATTCTTGTGTGCATTTTATTCCTGTTAAATTACTACAATAATTGAATCCTAAATACCATTTGGAAATTCTAAAAACTTTTTATTGATGTAGTTTGTTAGGATAGGTTCATTTTTGACTGAGATACAATTATTGAAGGTGAAAATCTGAGGGTGCAAAATCTACTATTGAGGAAATCAACTTGTCCAAATCATTTTTTTTTGCAATGCATTTGAATGTTTTTATATATCTACAGTTACAAAATATCCTTGTGGAACATGATCTTTACTTACTATCCTAATGATTTTTGGCATAAAAGAAAACTGTAATTTTGACCCGTACAATGCTGTTTATCAGGGCCGTGCAGAGACGTTTAAAGGGTCGGGGCCTAAAGATAACAAAGTGGGCAAACTTCAGGCCAATTGGCAGCAACTCATTTTCATGAGAATCCCAATATGTAACATAATTGGAAACAGTTCTTTGACACGGTCTAACTGATAGAAACTAGTCTTATAAACAAACTGGACTTCTACTATGCTTTTCAAACAACAGGCAATATCAACAAGTCCCTCTCCTACACATCTCTCTCCATGATGGTAACAGTTACACTTTTATATAAAAGGGCTGCAAATGAACCAAACCCACCCAAACTAACTTGAATATAAACACACATAACATCGCTAATACAAAAACCCAACTGTCTTGCTTAAATTACACAAAAATAAGTAAACTCTAAAGAAATACCCATGATGCACCGGGTGCATAAGTCCTACAGGCATTGGTTAATGGCAGTCATTTGACTGATGCGAGCCAGATCCTTTTATTTCGCAAAATTTTGATTAATAGTTACATTTTATTGTTGTGGAACAAAGACAGGGCTCTGTACACACATACACATAAAAAAACCAAAAAACTAAAAACCAAAAAACAAGAAACCCCAAGAAAAGGGCACTTGAGGCATCCAGGAGGAAAGGGGCGGGTGCTCAAGCACCAATCCGCCCCCCCCTCTGCACGTGCCTGCAACTTATATACCTGTGTTCTTATGACTGTATTTGTGCTCCAGACTCACGTTTGGAGACGTGTGAATAGATGCCATTAACGACGACTCATTCACACTTCTTCAAATGTGTTTGGCCCGTCTGGGGTCTGATAAGATTAAAAGGGCGTCTCAGGATCCTCCCTCTTCTCTAAACGTCCCGCTTTGTGTCTCTCAGTTCACACAGAACCAGAGGAACCCTGAAACAAACATGTTCTTGTTCACACTGCTCTCCGCTGGATTCATCCTCCTGAGCTCAGCAGGTCAGTCACAAACCCTTCACATCTACAAAAGCAAGACTGATTACGACTGGGTTAACTGCTAGTTAGTCAAAGTAGTTCTTAAATGTTTACATTGTGTCTATTTTTGTGCAAATGAACCCTGGGTCACTTTCTGTTGTTATTCAAAAGCAGCATTACAAGGAGCTTAAGATATGACAAAACTATTTGAATTTGAAATGTGTACATTTGAATTATTGTCACTTAAAGGAATAGTTAATAAAAAAAATAAAAAAATCCTTTTTTTTTTTTTTTAAAGATTCAAGTTTTAAAGATGAAGAACATCTGAATCAATATTCATAATTCAAAGCACAGAAATTGAGATGGTAGGCTATAAGAAATGATTCATTATGAATGTCCTCAAGTGCCTAGTATGGATCTTTCATGCAGTAACTCAGCTCTAAGTGAATGAAAACATCCTGCAGAGTTTTACACCATGTATAAAAGACATTGTCCCTCAAAAGAAAGAGTCGACTCTGAATCACTGAAGCGAGTCATTTTTAAAACGAGTCCCAAGCCGTTACATGTTGATGTCAAATTTAAACATTAGCATATGAAAATGCAGATTTGACCACTAGGTGTCACTTTCGAAGAATTAAAAGACTGCAAACACGGCTTTAAACGAAATCCTCCATTTCCCGGAGGAGTTGGGGAAAATGAATCATTGAATGAATCAGATGGGAGTTGTTGAATAAATAGGCTACAGTAAAAATGTACACTATGAAAATGCAAGTGTTTTTGACCTTGCATACGTGTCAACCGGTTGCTGAGGAAACCAAAATATGAACCTTTCATAATAAATAGAGGCACTTGAATACATTGGAAACCTGTGTAAATGGCCTGATTTAGGTGAGCTTTAGGAGTGGTGTGCTTATGTTGCTGCGTCGTCCACTAGAGGGACGGCTGGGAAAGTTCTTGTTGATGGTGGTCAGGCTCAGATGAATGCAGGCTTTGGCACACAATGGATTAGCATGAGAAAGTAGCTGCACTAACAGAGCTGTTTTCCATCTCATTCGCTCTGAGCCCTGCTGAGCGGATTCAACGCAAAACTGTCCCTCTTCCATTTCCTCACCTTGTCCCTGTCCCTCCTCTTCCTCATCCTCATCCTCCTGCTCCCTCTGCCCTCTGAAGACTCAGTGATGGACAGCAGTGACCGGCAGAATGGATCCACCTTCCTGTACTTCGCTTACGGCAGCAACCTTCTGAAGGAGAGACTGCAGCTGAAGAACCCCTCAGCCACCGTCTACTGCGTCGCCAAACTCAAGGTGCCTATCTATCTGAACATCTTACCTATCTATCCATCTGTCTGTCTATCTGTATTTCTGAACATTATCTATCTATCAGTGTTTTCACTATATCATCCATCCATTCATTCAAGTGTTTTTCTATCCATCTCTCTGTTTATCCACACATCCAAATGTTTATCCATCCATCCATGCATCTGTTTATTCATTCATTCATTGATTCAATGTACCTCCAGAGTGTCTTTAAAACATAAGAAAATGAAGTCATAAACCGATCGGTCTGCACACACGAACAAAGCCAAGACCTAGATATTTTAAGCAATATAGAAATCCTGGCTAGAGTCAAACCAGAATTATTCAGACACTTTTAGCTGACCGTGTTTCTTTTTTTACTTTCTTGTACCACAAAATGCAGCATTTTCATCATAAATGAACAGAAATGGTCTTACTGTAGTTAATAAACTGTGATAACGTAAGAAATGTTGAATTGAGTCTGGTGCTCCTCTCCAGGATTATAAACTGGTCTTCGGGAATCACAAAGGACTGGCGAGTCAGCGCTGGCAGGGAGGGGTGGCGACCATCGAGCACAGCGCTGGGGACGAGGTCTGGGGTGTCGTGTGGAGGATGAACATGTCAGACCTCGAGTCCCTCGACAGGTGAAAGCTTCACACATACACTACACTCAAAAATGCTTTGGGTTAAATATGGACTAACCCAACTTTTGGGTTAAAAATGTATCACTGGTCGGCCCAATGGCGCTGTTTTTTTATATTTTTGACTAAAATATCAACATATTTTAGTAACTGAAGCTTAATGTCAGAACTCTTTCTGTGAAAGCCATTTTTAAATCAGACATGTAAAACATCATGTAAAAACATTCATTTGCAATATATGTCCATGTTTTCATTTAACATTACATTTCTGTAAGCTACATGTTAATATATTATATTTCTATTCAAACATACTTTTTAACCTAAAAACATTCAAATAAATACATGTTTAATAGAATACATTTCCATACATTCCTATACTTTATGTAAATAAATGTAACTCTCCACACGTGTACATGTTTTCATTATGGAGATTATAATTTGCTCCTTCATTATAAATAGAATACAAACAAAAACTGGGACACTGAAAATCTGCCCACACAACAGTGACAATATAAAATGGCTTAATATTAAGAGTACATTCATCAACTCCAGTTCAGCAACAAAACCAAAAGATTCTCCTTCTGTGAGCATCCAAGGTCAAAACATTATGGAAGTCTATGTAGGAATCCGACACATTGTATTTAATGATTTAATCATGAACTGTGTCACACGCTCCTCTACTGAACCTGAATCAAGCATTGTAATACATCAGATAATCAGGCCTTTCCGAACCACTTCCACCGCAGCATGTAGTGCATACAATTAGAAGCTTGGAATCTGATAACATTGTTTAACTGGATAGTTGGCCTAAACTGAATGAGAATATATAGGATATACATCAGGGTTTCTCAGATCTTGCCCTGCAGAGTTTATCTACCCTAATCACACACACCTGAGAGCGAGCTAATCATCAGGGGAATTTCGTCAGGGTTGAAATGAGATTAATCTTTAATCACTGACAATCTATAAAACTGAATCAACTGTACTCGTATGCAGCTGTGTGGATGGTGACATGAAAAAAAACATTACTATTCATTTATATTGTTGACACTAAATAAATGTTGTGGAAAATGTCCATTTTGTACACTGATATAATGTCCGCTAGCGAACGTTACAGAACGGACCAAAAGCGAGGGACGTTCACAACGTCAGGGGGATGTCCCCTGTTTGCTGGGAAGACTTTCATTTTATAGCAATTCTTTTTTTTTTTTTAAATAAAATGTTTTATTATCTTGACAAAACACATATCATCGGACAGTTTTTAGCCTCAACATAGAAGTTTTCAAGAAGAAATGTTATAGAAGCAATATTGGCCGAGAAATATTGACATTTGTGAAAGAAAAATGCAAAACTAGTTTCGGGAGGAGCGTGTACGAATCAACCTGGTCTCCTCATTTCATCCGTCCAATCAGATCTATCATACGCACTTTAAATAAACCCATTTCCTTCCTTTCTGCATCTTGTCTTTTGTGCACCCCTTCTCCACCCTTTCTTCACGGGGGGCACGCAGGGTCTGAGCTGAGCTCTGGGTTCAAATCATCCCTCCGGACATTACTATCGTATCATGAGGAAGCGCGAAGTCTTGAAATAGACTTTTGATGGCACCCAGTGGCTTTCTGTGGTGCGGCATCCTAAACAAAATCTCACAGGGACCTCAGATTTTATTTTTAAATATCAACTTCAAATTTGGAATATAACTTATTTAGACAAGGATTTCATTTTATAGCAATTTTGGGGGGAAAAAAGTATATACATATAGTACAGTGCATTAGCTTTACAGTAAATTACCGTTAATGTTTTTTTTTACAAAGTACATTTAAACGTCTATAACTTTTTGCTACATTAATATTTTGAAATGATTACACTTCTGTAGTTTAGATTGGGCATTTTCACATCAATGTCCAGAAAAGAAGGGTGACACTTAAGGGGTTAACATAAGAATTAGTGCTTAATCACAATTATTCACATCCAAAATAAAAGTTCATGTAACATGTGTGTGTACATTGTGTATATTTATAATACAATATATATTCTGAAAATATTTACATGTATGCAGGCAGGAGAATGTGAAAATGGGCACCTACAGTCCAGCGGAGGTCAACGTCTCCTCCAACAGACAGGACCTGAGCTGTCGGACTTACATCATGAACAGCTGCGTTTATGCACCACCTTCACCGCAGTATCTACAGGTACGGTCTCCTGCACACACGCAACAGAAACACAGCCTTCATCAGCACTGAAAGTGGCACTGTTATAGGTTCATGTTTTGGTTTTGGGGGTTATGCTGGTTAGGTATGTTTTGAAGCTGATCTGACCATCTTAAGACCGGCTCAAACCAGCATCAAAACATAACTGTGTACAGCCGTTACCTGGAAAACAGGTGTTTTATCGCCCCAAAAGCGCCATCTACTGGTGATCTGCATTTTCATTCTGACCAACAAGTGGGCGGGAATATGCTAATGTTTGATGCTGAGGACAATAGTAAATGGCTTGGTTTTTTGTTTTTTTTAAATGACTTGTTTGAATGATTCAGAGTCGAGTCTTTCTTTTGAGAGACAATAACTTTACACACGGTGCACTTTCAGATAGAAATTAAGATTATTTTAAAACACAGCAACAACAAAACAAGACTTTAACCCCGGCTCTCTACTCTAAACTCATTCAGAGGTTAAAACCTGATTTAAAACCCTAACAGGAAATAATAGAATAGCTGTGATGCTGTTGAAATCGTATCTTTGCAGCGCTGTAACAGAGGACACGAGTATCTAGCAAAGTTAAAATAGGAATAACCATTTCCCAAATAGCAAATAAAACTCATCAAATAAGCATATGTCCCAAACTCCTAAACAGAGGAGAAGTCACTGCAATTTGGGAAAGTAATCAATTGAGTTGTGTGAAAATATTCAGATGTAGCCCACTTTTGTATCTTGTAACTGATTACAAGTACATTTATTTTGTAATTTAGAGACATGTAACTAGTTACTCCAGCACTGCAGGTTAATGTCTGCTTGGCAGAAATGTACAGTAAGAATCATGCAGTTAGTTAATGACGTGTAATTCCTAGAAACAGAGAAGGAAATAGAGAAAAAAAATGTAGCTGCTGTTCCTTCCAAGCAAAAACTGACGTGTGAAACCCAAGCTAAAGAATGACGATGTGTGTTTGATCAGATATAACTGCAGCACAAGGTTATGATACACATTATGAGAACGCTAGAGATGTGTCTTTAACCTAGATTGAAACAGAGAAAGTGTGTCTGAACCATAAACGTTATCAGGAAAGCTATTCCAGAGCCAAGCGAGAAAAAGATTACGATATATCTTAATTTAATTTTTATTTTCAGAGTCTAGTATAAAAAAGGAGGTATAGGCTAATTATTAGAGTGATATCCAGACTTAAAAAAAAATACATTTTTAAATAAGATTTTTTTTTTTTACTCAGAATTTTGACCAAATGGAAATCAAATGGAAGCACTTTTATGCATTTGATAAATACTCATTATTATAGTTTTTTTTTTTTTTAGAAAATAATATATTTTAGAGCTTAGCATAACTATAAAGTACAGTATTGCCAAGCTCAACATTGTTTGTAAGTAAAAAAACAAAGACGCAAAAAGAACACAACAGCAGTTTCATAAGCGGTCACATGATAGTTTTGTACGAGGAACAGACTGAAAATGATAGTGGCTTGACCTCAGCTCACTTGGATATGTGAATGAATCATTCAGACTGATTCTTTGAACTGATTCACTGAAGATCCGTCACAGATGCTGTATGAGCTCTTGTGTGTTAAATCACATCGACAACAGAAACACACGCCTCTCTAAACATAGTAATCTGATATTATTCTTCAAAACAGAACGCGCTTGTTATTCGTGCTGCTGGTGAAAGGACAATGTTGTGGTGTTTTTTCTGGTGTTTGCTCCGGTCAGCTTTCTATGAGACAAAAGAGCTCCGCCGGCTACTGGATCAGAGATACAACAACAACACATCAAGCAGAAGCATCTGGAATATATCGGTTTCATCATACAATACAAGAGTGTCTGCCACAAGATCACTTCTACATGTCATGCCACTTTCAGTAAACGCAAACAGGTTCATAATATATCTCTCTACTGTCCTAAACACGTACATCGATGCAGACATATGGTTCGGTTCTCAGACCATTGACAGATATTTGTTCTTGTTTTAAGTGTAAACTCATTTCATTTTGTTCAGTTATATCTTTATTTTGAACTTTAAGTGAATGCGTCTTTATTTATTTAGGATTTTTTAGGTAATTGTACTGACAGACAAGAGAGTATCAAAAATACAGTAAAGGTTATTTAACTTTTTTTTGTAATGCATGCAACATTTGCTCTGACTTAAGACCTTTTAAGTCTCTACTTGTGAGGAAGGCTGAATTCAGGCTTTTTAACCCAGAAACTTGAAGAAAAATTGAAAGAAATAGTGTCAGGACCCAAAATCTAAACCTAAAATCTGCATTTAATATACATTACATTTATGCACTTACAGAAGACAAATATAAGCACACTAATAAAATAAAGTCAGTTGTAATAATCAGCACACATTGTTCACTTTGCATGTTGATTCCTGTTCTTGACTGGAGTAACCTACATTTTTTCAGTTGTGCTATATATTGCCCCACAAATAACTGCGGTAAGCGATTTTAAAGACCATTTTATGTCACTTAATACATAATCCTAATATAACAGCATAATAATGCAAGGCGGCCTACACACTTTCAAATGACAACAAACGTTTAATTCTTAAGAATATTTAGATCATGGAAGCGAAGCATCAAAATATTAGATACCTTAAAAAACCTCAATATATATATATATATTCTTGTCTCTGTAAATTAAAGGTGAAAATTCCTACCTGGTGTCATTGTGGCATAAACATGCCATTTGTAGCGAGACACAAAATATGTTCCAATAAGTACATATCACTGCAGTCTTCTGTGTCTCAGGTTATTGTGATGGGTGCGGAGCAGAACGGGCTGCCGGAGGACTATCAGGAGAAACTCCGCTCTGTCCAAACCAACAAGTACGAGGGACACCTATCTGTGATGGAAGAACTCAAGAAAGCTTTGAAAAAATCAGAAGACAGGACAGAAGAGATTAAACCTGAAGATTAGCGGTGTCTATGTGCACACTTATCTGTACAGAATGTCCAAGAATGTGCAGCGTCTGTAACGTTTGGCAGCAAAACTAATGCATAAAGTATTTTTGCTGGCATTCACTGTGTTGTGTTTTGTTTGAGGTATTTTCATTTCTGATTGTCGCCAAAACCACCTTTTTGGAGCCTTCATTTTTAAGAGGTTATGCCCAAATGTGATGCAAGCATCAGGACTGGGATTTGAACAATATTTCTTTTCACTTTTGATTTTAAATGGAAGTTAACCGTTATGTCCCACTCAACTCAGAAAAATCGTAATTTCCAACTTCCTGTTTGGAAAAGTGCAACTTGAAAATACATAATTCCACAAGGGTCAGAGACATGGGTGATATCAAGTGAGAGTTCAAAGAAAAATGAAACTGAAGAGAAGTTGACGGCAGCTATTGACTTTCTCTGTATTTTTTTTGTCCTCCATGGAAGTCAATGGCCTCCATCTATTGTTTGGTTTCTTCAGAAAAAAGGTCTTCTGTGTTTAACAGGAGAAAGAAACTCACAGAGGTTTGGAACGACTCGAGGGTGAGTAAATGATGAATGAATCTGAGTTTTTAGGTGAACTATCCATTTCATGTTGCCGTCACATTATACATCAGGTAAGTTCTCATAAGCAGGTGTGTAAAAGGAAAAGGAAAGGAAAGCACGTGACATGTGGCCAGGTATGGTTTCCCATACTAGGAAGTTGTGCTCTGCATCTAATCCATCCAAGTGCACACACACAGCAGTGAGAAGTGAACAACCACACACACACCGTGAACACACACCCGGAACAGTGGGCAGCCATTGGGCAGTTGGGGGAACGGTACCTTGCTCAAGGGTCTCTGTAGAGAGTGCTGGTTATTCACTAACCCCACCCACAATCCCTGCCGGACCTGGGACTCGAACCCACGACCTTTGGGTTACAAGTCCAACTCCCTATCCCATTAGGCCACAACTGCCCCCTTCCCTTCAGGTTTTAAGGAAAGGTAAAGGAACTTTTCAGGTTCTGCTCATCAGGTAAGTTCTCATAAGCAGGTGTGTAGAATTTAGTAGAGATGCAATGACATCAATAATTTTGATCAAACAATTAAATCTCTGCTGTTATGATTCGCTGATGCTAAAATCACCCTACACCGCTAAAAAACATAAATATGAACGCTTTCCAGGTGACACATTTAGCTATTGTGGGAACATTTTTAAAGGTTTCTAAAACGCCGAAATATCTACTTGTCATCTTTTGTTATTTAAAGGTTACAAAACATTTCTTACAACATTCTAACAACTTTATTATCACCCAAAATATAACTTAAATGTCTATTTTTAATATTAATTAAAATAAAACTACTAACAATGTTATTTAAAAGTGACAAAAATGTTTATTATAACATTCTACTAACTTTATTATCACCCATAATATAACATTATTTAAATGTTCTAAGAACGTTAAAACATGTTGTTACACTTGATTATGATAGTCCGCTGGCATTCTACTAACTATACATAACTTTGTAACTACATGTCTTCTAATTCTCATTCATTCACAACTACATGTCTATAACTCTCAGAGTAGACTAGTTAGGGTAGGTTTAGGGTTAGTAGAATACGTTTCTGATAGTCAGTATGTTGTGAACTGGTCAAAATAAGGAGTTAGGAGATATTAAGCTGACAGTCTACTAATACTCTAAAGACTGCTAGTTCACACGGAGTTACAAAGTTACTGACTGTTAGTCGAATATCTAAAGTGGACCATCGAAATAAAGTGTTACCAAGCATTTTGTTGTTTTTAGAATGTTATTTAAAGGTTGCAATTTTTTTGGGAAAGTTCCTGAAGTATGAATAGCATCATAAGGACATTTTGAGAATCTTGTTGTACAGATGTTTACTCTTCGTGTTATAGAACGGCTAGTACGAGAACATTCCCAGAATGTTGACCTCAGAACATTTCCTTTCAATGTTTTTAAAAGATTCAATTAAAAATAAAATCATGAAGACATTCAATAGATGTTGTTTTAAGAATGTTTCTCAATGTTATGTCATCAAAGCTTTATACATAAACATTTCTTCATAAGTGTTGTATCACACACACGTTGGTTTTTGTGTGTTCTGGGGTCTCTCCATAGGTGTAATGGTGTTTCTACTGTACAGACTGTATGT
>JAUMHQ010000076.1:21293246-21317670 GCA_032361165.1 Enteromius paludinosus
CATCGAATCGTGTTGAATCGAATCGAAATCGGATCGCACTGCATCGTAACAGGGGTGTATCGTATCACATCGCATCGTTAGCTGCTTCATGTATCTTTCATGTATCGTATCGTTGGCTATGCATCGAGATGCGTATCGCATCGGCCTCAGCGATGGAGATGCACATCCATAGTCTCTTTGAACTGCTCCAATGGGATCTGGTGAACAGTAGTAATTTGACTTCAACAATAAGACAATTACTGTGAGACTGCTAATTATCCAAGGATTCAGTCCATAAATGATGTCTGCACACATCTCGATGCTGTCGTTTGGGCTCTAGACTCTGGAAGCGAACTTTTAAAAAAGAAAAGAGAAGTGAAGTGATCTGTATTAAATGACATAAGATGATGGCAAAAACAGCTGAACACTAAAGAATGCATGAATGTAACCCAGTCAAACCACCACACAAATCATCACTATTAGTACATCTGAACCTCCTCACACTGACTTGCAATCTTCATTTGCATACAAATATAAGATTAAAAAAAAAATTAATTCCTTCAACACTATGTCATAAAAGTTTAACATAGCTGATAAAGTCCAGTCAGCTGGAGCGTTTAACGCTACATGTGCTGGCAGTCGCACCGGTCCATCTATATATTTCATCTCAGCTGTATTGATGGGCTCTCCCTGCCGGACACACCAGTTTCTGTGGCGGTGAAATCAGGGTATTTCAGAGTATCTGTCACAGCGAGATCGATGCTGTTCACACATGCAGCTCGTGAACGCTGTCGCCGGGATTTAATGACTGCGTCTGTGGAGTAAAGCCAAGCGGCAGAGCTCCTCGGGGAGATGCAACGACTGCGCTCGGGCTTACATTCTCTCCAGGGAAAGAACGGAAGCTGTTGATTTCTGCAGGAAACTACAGCCTCCGGGATAAAAGCAATATTCTCTGGTGGAGATATTCAATCTGACAAGCGCCCTACACCCCACACGCTCTTTTATGGCATTCAAAGAGATTTACACAAGCTTTACTGACATCACCAACAGGCTTTACATCATACACAGGTGTTCAGACTTTTTCAGACAGTGCATTAATGTTAACAAACACAACTTGTGGTTTTGATAAACGCATTACCAAATGCTGAAATCAATACTAATAAACCTCATTGTACAGAATCATCAACCAATAAATATTACTCCTGAAGATCTCACCGTACAATACAAATTAATCATTTTTCATTTTGCTTAATCATGCAACCAATAACAGCTGTATCAGTCAATAACTAGTTAACTATTCCTCACATTTACCCATAACCATAAAAGTAAGTTCATATGACTTTAAAAGATTTTGAATGCATCATAGGAACTATTTTTATGACACTTTTATGGTATAATAAAAGTACTACACATCTCTTCCATCCCATTTCATCTCAATCGTGTGTACCTGGAAACCATATGTACAACAGTTTTAGGTGTCTACTGAGAGTCTGATAAATAACGCAGAGAAAGAGGAAATTTACTTCGGTTTTGTTGTTCTTGAAATAAAAATCAAGAACTGGGAACTTTCAGACAAGCAGAAGCGTTAGCGCAGCCTTTTTTTTTAAAAGATGAAGTGTGTCATTTCTGCTCATCACCACACGCAAAATAACGACGGATTTTCCCCAAAACATTCACCATATCTTATTGGTTAGTCAAACAGATAGTCCCACCCCATTGGCTGAGTCAATTTAACGCTACGCAAACAGATCAGTGTTTTGACAACATTTCCACGACTGACAGACAGTGGACATTAAAATGATACATTTGCTGGATTCTCAGCTGGATTCTCTTGCCCGGTCATGCTGATGGGTTCGTGATCGGAGGCTAAAGCTGAATATCTCGGCAGCATCAGGTGTCTTTGTTAAAGCTTTAAACCGCACATCTTCTCTGAATGAGGTCCATGTCTGTGGCAGCAGACGGTCTCGCGCTCTCCGTGTGTGTGTGTGACTGACGTAACCGGGCTAAAATTAAATCGCTGAGACAATGACGAGCGCACAGGCAGCAGAACGCTGGCTAGACAAAGACAACAATACCGCAGGGTTAGGCCTGCAATTTCCTGATCACGTATGAGAGCTGATCTCAGGACACGGCCAGCATCTGCTCACAAACACAACCAGACGACGAGGTGCAGAACTACTGCTTTTCATCTTAAACTACAAATAAAACAGTTTTAATAAATAAACAACAACAAGTAATACATACCCAACACGTATCACACCTTCTGTGTCAGTGCTTTTTTAATTCCATCATCATCCTCATTATTATTAATATTGATATTACGGTTAAGGTAATCACAGAATATTATCATCACCATCTTTACTATTATCATTATCATCATGATGCATGCATACTACTTAAATATTACCATCATGCAGATTGTCACTGGTGTTTATTTTCATTGCTGCCATTTCCATTGCAGTTCTATTGCTGTTTTTGTATGTTATATGTTTTGCACCCTTAATAAAATAATTTATAATAATAATAATAATAATAATATTTATTATTATTATTATTTACACATACATTAATTTAATTAGACACCCTTTTCATAATAAAAATGAAACCTTGCATTCAGAAAAAAATAAGTCAAAGCCCAAAATGTGAAAAAAAAAAAAAATAAATAAAAAATGAATATATAAAGATTTTATACGTCCCAAATAAAGTGAATTGACAGCTGCTGATGACAGTACATTTTGACAAAAAAATAAAAATGAAGTGTTTTCCTAACAAACACACGTGCAGGTTTAATCTGGATTGTGCTCTGTAATCAGCCTCATGGAGCTCGTCTGCTATTGTGTGACCGAATTATTAAATCTGAGTTCAGAGACATTACACACTTTCATATGCAGGGAAAAGTAAAACAATATGTGGTGAAGTGTGAATTTCAGACACCGTCACAGACGCGAGTGCATCGGCGGCACGTCTAAAGGTTAGCCCTCTTGATAGCGAAACAGATGAGCGAGGGTCGCGAGGAGACATTTATAATTCAGAAACCTGTCAGCGCTGCGGAGCAGATGGACGGAGAAGAAAACGGGTGTTTAGTACAAAAAAGGTCAGCGCTGTCCTACTATAAATGATCGTAAACATGCTATAGTTTGACAAGGTGACACAACGTCAGCTCATAGGGTCAGACAGAGGTATTAGGTATTAGTCTGACACACACACTCAGATTGACACAGAACTTTACGATACACAATACGACAAAGCCGGAAAAGAGACATTACAGTAGCATTCAAAACGTTTTTGAAGTCTCTTCTGCTCATCAAAAGAATTTATTTGATCAAAAATACTGAAAAACTGTGAAATATTATTGCAATTTCATATAGCTGTGAACACCTGTTAAACTCTAATGTATTTCTGAGAACAAAGCTGTATTTTCAGCATCATTCCTCCAGTCTTCAGTGTCACATGATCTTCAGAAATCAGAATAATATACCGATTTGCAGCTCAAGATATTTAAACACAATAACAATATTTGAAGCACAATTGTTATCATTATTATCAGTCGAAATAAAGTTGTGCTGACCAATATTTTTGTGAAAACTGTGATAAATTTGATTTTTCATAGTTCTTTGATGAATAGGACTTTCAAAAAAACAGGTATTTGTAACAGAATCTCTTTGTAACATTATAAAAGTTACTTTAGATTTCTGTTATATTGCCACTAACCTTACTTTCTTCACTCTGTATACTCAAAACACTGAGAAGATGATGATAACAGCTATTCACATGACCTGATGGACAGCAGGTAAGTTATACACAGTTCCCGTTTAGAGCTTAGACAGGAAACCATCTGACCAGCAGCACATAAAGCCATCAACTGCAGGTTTTAAAGCAACATCTAGAGCCGCTCATTCTGAAATCAGTTCAGGCAGATTTAGGCTTTCAATCTCAAACGAATGAACCAACACTATCAGCTAGGAACCTGATTTTTGAAAACCACTAGCGCTTCACCTGAATTTAAAGATCTTATGAGCGCAAATGCAGATTTGATGGTGATTATTCAGCAATCAGGAGGCACTCGAGCACAGCAAACCTGCCATAAACCCAAAGCAGCGGGAAACAGTGAATCGACTGATGATGCCATCTAATGTGCCATATGCAGTCAGCGAGGGAGACGGGACTCTTACCTCCTCTAAGTGCTCAATTAACTAGCCTGTCTGCGTGCTGCAATCTGAAGGCATGATTTGCATTCAGAACATTATGTTTGCTTCACTCACGCTGCCAAAATGCCACTCTTACTTCATCTGTAAGGTACAAATCCAACCCATGGGGTACAATTTGTCCAAAAATCTAAATAACAGTAGAAAGCATGAATCAAGCAGGATGCATATAGCATGCACTTTTTTTTTTGCATACACTGGACGACCTACTAAATTTGCTAAAATAAGCAGTACACAGATTTTTTTTACATGCCATTTCTTAGAGCGTGTAGCTTTACTTCGTTTTGAAAATACTGAGAAATAATGTCCTGTATTTATGGCGCATGCATTGATTCCCCAAGAAATGCATGAAGTGACAAAATGCAAACTTTGAATGCAATGGAAGTCACTCTGGATAAAAGAGTCTGCCTGATGCATACATGCAAACATAAATAATATAAAGCTTGCATCCATGTATAAGCCATTTTAAATGGAATACGGTGCCGTGCGCCTGTGTCTGCTTGTAGAGATAATCACATGCCTTAAAGAGTGTAATAAGATTACATTCCTGCCTTTATGATGCTGAGCTGATCCAACCGCTCATGCATTCATGACTGACAGTCACGCTCAATAGTGTTCATCTAACCATAAGAATAAAAGGATTTCAACATTGTAAAGGCCTGCGGAGAAACAATTCAAAGGATCTTTATAAGAACAATAGACATTGTGCAAGAACACAATTCAGTGCGTTACAAAACGAGATATGGTCATATAAAGATGAATGTCAAAACGGATCACGAGCAGCACTTCCTGTAAGTGACAAGTCTAATTAAAGCTGCAAACTTTGCCAGCATTCTCATTTCTGAAAATCCACTTTTGCTATAACTTTTAGTTCCCTATGAGAGCGTGATTACAGGAAGAGTCGTATCTTTACATCACTTGCTCTGCATTGAATGCTCTGCAGCAAATGGGTGCCGTCAGAGTCCAAACAGCTGAATGAGTTCAAACAGTCCATCAGTTAACATCTGGAGAAAACTAATCCATCAGTAAGAGGATGCAATGCAAAACAAATCTTGGATGATCTGAGGATGACCACATTTACAGCAAATTTTCATTTTTGAGCAAATTATTCTTTTAAATGCATGAGTGGCACAAACCCAAAAAACCCTTTGTTGTGGTTTTCCAGATGTGGGAGTGAGAGCACATCACAGAAATGGGAATACTTTCTTTGAAATCCCTTGAAATCATGAGTATACAATATACACAGAGTCAGGTAACAGCTGGCTAAACCCAAAAATATCCTTGTTCGAAAAAAAATCTCAATCAGTTCAAATGCATGATTTAGATCTTTTGACTCAATATTACCACTTTTGTACCAACACTGAGCCAGGGCTTATTCTGGAACCGATCCACTGTAGTACAGTAAAACTTTCAATCACAATAAACCAATCTCATGAACGGTCACTTCAGCTGCTTTATGGATCTGGTCCATAAAAATAAACTTTTACTGGTTTTCCCTAGTGACTAATTGTTTATAAAAAAAGTGAGCCCCCAGAGGTCATGGAAACATTGCGAGACCTCGTATATGAATAGCAGAAAAACATACATATACATTCCCATGACCGTCTCCTCTTGAGAATAAACAGATCCATAACGTCTGTTCTGCATCTGATTATGAGCCGTCCTCTTCCTGTTCGTGCCCAGAGGGAACCGGCTGTTCGTCATACAAGTCTCTCAATATTGAACCATCCAAGGTGGTTCGACTCCACGACCACGATATTCTGCAGGAACCCTTTTAACATGTAATTTAATAAAGAGAAGCAGAAAAATGACATGAGGGTGAATAAATAATAGCAGTTTTTATTTTTGGAAAAAATCAATCTGTTAATCTGAGCCAGACTCGGAGCGCTACAAATGCTGACAAGCAATACCAGACTAGAGAAGGCATGGCTCATTTCCTCGAGCATATCGGAGTCATGACGCTTCACATTTTCAGCCTGCCTGCCCTGTATAAAGCATCTGATATATGACTCCATATGTGCAAGTCTCAAAAGAGCTTAATTGGTGACGAGTTCCTTCAAAACTTCCAACCCCGCAAATACCTTCAGGAGAGCGTGGAGTCAATCAAGCCTCGGCAAGAGATGCAAAACGATCAGATCATGTTAAAACAAGCCTGGGACAAGACCCTCTGTGACTGCAGTAAAAGTGCAGCATGAATATGAAGCTGGGTGATAAACCTTGTGACTAAATTAGATTAGCATCTTCTGAACATTTATATATTTGCTCAAATTCATAACAACATTCACTGAAATGAATGAAAATTGGTTTACAGAGCACGTTTACAGAAAATCATGATGTCAATGTTTACAATATCTTAATACAGTCGCATTTTTCATATTATTATATACAGGGAATAAAAGTTGCAGACGTATGCAAAAGATGGACAAACCAACTTCATATAAACAGCTGGGTAATAGTACGGTTTACATTTGGCAACGAAATCGGCTTTATAAGCATATAACTCTTCGCAAATACACATCCAACTCTATATATAGAGCTGTGCGATGATACAGTGAAAATCATGACAATAACCTCACAATGTAAACTCATGTTTACGGTCACTATATTAATTTAATTTGAGGAGCTGGTATGCATCTCAAACGCTCCTCATTGTGCGCCAGTGACATGGGCTCTGTCCGTCTGATTTAAAGCTGTCTGTTAGAGACGCAGTGAAAAAAGTCTGACAGGATGGATGTCCCCGTCAAACGCTCAGGACACAGCAGCACGGTGGAACATTGACTATCGATTCCTGGATCGACCGGCGGGGTCTGCTCATGCACGTAGACTTCATAAAACATCTCACCCATGCCAGATCTTCTCCACGACCCAGTCAAGCCGAAATTAACCATAGCCTGCTGACTCAGAAACATCATCGGCTGCTGAGAAGGATGGATTAGGATAATGTAAAGTGTGACGGCAGAAACGAGTTAATATACAGATTGTGCTTATATAGCATTACATATATTTGCACATTAGGTATTTTGCATATTCGGCACACAGAAAAAAAAAACAGGGTGAAAATCTATTCACAGTGCTGCTGAACATAAGTGTTAAAATCAATCTGTTAAAGTCACAGTGCACCCCAAAAAAATGTAATTCTGTCATAACTCACTCTCATGTCATACACCCGTATCACTTTCTTTTACTATGTTTTCTTCGAACTGGTATGACTTTTTTTTTTTAAATGTGGGTGCCAACCACACTGAAAGCCATTTACTGTTAAATGGAAGCTTGTTTCTACCACAGGATGGATAGATTAATAAATAATTAAATAAACAAATGTAATCGCAACTTTTTCTCTAAAAAAACCCCATTTTTTTAATTGTCTCCTCACAATTCTGAGAAAGAAGAATTGCAAAAATGAGAAATTCAAGATTCGCAATTCTGCGGGATAAAAAAGGCGGGAGAAAAAGGGTCAAAACTGTGAGGTATTAAGAAAAGTCAAAAGTATGAACTTGCAATATTTTAATTTATTTTATTCAGTGGTGTAAATAAACTAAAATCATTGCAAAAATCACAATTGTGAGATATAGAACTTTCAATTCTGAGGGAAAAAAAAAAAAAACGAAATATTACCTCATAACTGCAAGACATAGACGCGCAATACTGAGAAGAAGAGTCAAAATTCTGATATTAAGTAAGAGATACACAATTTTAAGGTAAAAAGTCAGGTTTTTACTCTGCCATAGAAAAAGGCTTCCATAAACTTTATTTGCACGTACACACTAGTGTTGGGTCGATAGACATCATGATGCTGAGCCGGCATCGCGATCCTCCGCCCCGCCGCCGCAGCAGCAACCAGCTCGCGAAAAGCACACTTAATCAATGGCGGGATTGGCGGCAAATCTATGCCATTAATAAGCAAGCGCACCACTGATGCTGGTGAGCGCGGTAAATCATTTCAGCGAGAGGAAAACAGAGGTACATGCAAAGAAACGAGGCCCATGAGTCCCCCCCCCCACCCACAACAACGCCTACAGCGACGATGCCATCGGCCATCGTGATGTTTCACATTAGACATCGTACGATGCCAAATTGGTCGGCATCGCCCAACCCTAATACACACACATATATTTTTCAAAATGCCATGAGTAAATCGTGACAGAAATGTAAACCATCCCTTTAACTGTTGCAGAAGGCCTCAGGCTCAGATCGTGTGTGAGCATGTGAGAGATATCATCCGAGAGCTGCAGAGATGGCTGGAGATGACGGGTGGAGCTGAGCCAGAGCTGAGAGAAATGCAGAGGAAAGAGAGGAGCTTGAGCCATTAAGAGTGGAGTCTGAACTGCTGCGGCAGCACACCGGGACAGAGCGGCCGGCAGACTACCGACCCGTTCCCAAACCCTGTCCAAGTTCAAGCCGTTTCCCTGATGTCAGCCCATTCCCTCGGGAGAACATTTCTTTTGCTCTTTGCACTAGTTATCTGGCGTTATTCAATAAACGAAATCACTGAAAAACAGTTTTAAATCAGTTCACAGAAATGGTTTTCACTATAATCCTGTTTTTAATAATCCCTCAAAACTCATCTTTGATGATCAAACTGAGATTTCAACGACTCCCACCTTTACCTCATCAATTATGCATGCAATAAGTAATATGCAAATTAGTCTCCACATCTACTTAATGACATCATCAGACCTCCGCTTTCATTCAGTTAACTGAAGTAGTTGGCAATATTGTACTGAATCTTTCGAAACAGAAACTGATTACGACAAGTGGTTTATGCAGGGTCCTTTATATAATCAAAAGGATAATGCATTTTATTTATCACGCCAGGTACTCAACGTAATTAATATCACTAGCCTTTGGTCTGACTATGTTATCGAACAGCTAATAACGCAGTGCTAATGTTGCATCAATCAGGTTTATGATCTCAGATACCTAATAATATGTAAGGCTCCGGCCATCAAGGTGATGGGATTGGCTACATGTGTGTGATCGTAGAAAACAACCTACGTTTTTGAAACCGCCTTTGGTTTGAAGGAAAAAAAAAATCATGTTTACAAAATTGGACATAGTTTGTCTTTAAGCACATTAAAAACTTAATTTCACCATAGGCGATCTTTGCATTTTTCTAGTCACTCTTGATCTTATGCACACCAATAAAAATGGTTTGCACGCACAGTGTCAGAACTACTGTTACGTTTGTCAGTCAGATTAGTATCAGACAATCACTATACTAAAATATTCATTATCTGTATCTACTCATGCAATAATAACAACATTATCTTAGACAAAGGTGCACTCAAACAGGATGTCGTAAGCGAGCGCACTGGTGCTTTGGACAGTTGCGATGGTTTGAATTGGGAAATCATGTCATGAAGGTATCCACAATACATGGATCTCCTCACACTGTCCGTCAAATCAGATCTGGATGATACCGCTGACTCCGCACAGAGTCATTTACATTAACTAAATATTGATCGACAACGAGTAGTCGTGGAAGCCCTAACATCTCAGCTGCTGTAAATATGCCAACATGCACTGCCAACCTCTAAAAACACAACAGCAGCGATCATTCACCAGCTTTTGGGCGAAGCCTTTCCGGTAAAAGGAGCATGTTGAGTCAAAGAAACGCAGAGAGCAAAGTGCAGCCACAACAAACACTTCCATGCTTTCATTTAACGTGAAAGTGAAGCAAGAGGAAACCGCTGTGAGTTTAATGTACACGCGGCTCGCCCCCTGTGTTTGTGTGTTTTATTAAGTGTGGACAGTATGAACACGGATCACATGACCGGTGGCCCGAGCTCATGACCGGCAAAGGACACATATCTGAAAGCACAGCGATGCCGAAGCAGGCTGCTGGATCGGGTTTCATTGGTGGCTTGTGGTCAGGGAATGTTCTGGGTTTCTGTCAAGAGATTTGTAGGACATGAAGACGTCATTAAAAGACACCATGAAGTTCAAACTAACCTCTTTTAATAGTCTTTGCGCTTAAATGATTGACTTGAACGTTTCTGGTGAAATGCAAGCACAACGCATTACAAATACAAGCAGGAAATCTTTAGGGAGAGAGTGAAAAAGAGAGGTATTTTATCCTATAAAGAATTCAACATGGGTCTCACCACTGAATATACTGCAAGTTGCAAAGTAATTTCCAGAAACGGTCAACTCCTTAACCTCCTATTCATACCATAATCTGTCCAATGACTTTGTGCATGTGTTAGGTTTCCTGTACCCTTATAACAGACCATCACACATAACATCTCTTCACTGAGAACAAAAGAACTCGCATGCGAAACATGAAACTAAATTAGAGGAACTAAATTCAAAACTGCACATTTACATCGAAACATACTGAAAAAATATGCAACCGCTTTTTTCATTTGTGTTCACTACTTGATTAAAATCATAAAAAGCATTAAATAGAAGTAAGACTCTATATACACGCAGAACTCCTAGTATTTCTATACAGTTCTCATTTTAAAATATTCTTTCCACCCCATAAAAATCACATGTCTGAAGCACAAACCCTGCATGATAAAGGAAACCGAACATTAATACTTCATTTTAGTTTCGATACACCACTAAGAGCACTAGTACTAGTAATGGCTGCTTTGGCCAATGCTACTGATAAACACCTACTATGCCCATGCTAAATTTTGCATGATTTTGCCTCCAGGCCTGATGCAAACTGCACATACAGAGAGAGTCTGTTAACAGGCAAGAGGATTCCCCTGTGCGTTTCGATATTTGAAAGTGAACTTAAGTCTCATTTCCCCTTTAAAAACTCCCTTCTTGATTTTATCCACAGTCAGTTAGAAGTCATACTTAGCCATTTTAACAACGTTTAAAGATTAACTTCAAATCACCAGCGAGAGCCTGTTACAGAATTAAAGTTCAATCCAGGTCTCAACGGCTGGGGAAATTCCGTCTCAGCAACGCATGGCCTCACCTGCCTTTCCACTGGATTTGAATACGGCTTGGAAGAAAAATGAACATACAAAATTACACTAATCATCAGCAGTCATCACATTTAAACATGCACAAGCAATATTTCACCACAATATTACGAGTAAAGATCAAATTAATGCCCACTTTCAACCATTGTTTACTTGCAAGTAAATCCCTCCTGTAGCTCAAACAGTGGAGCATGCAACGAAAGCATTGGGAATGCATTACCTGAAAAATTGTATGCATGCATGAATTGTAGGAATGCACAAACGCAAAGCATTTGCCGATTGCATCAATAAAAATGTGATAAAACTGCTTAGGAATATACATTGTTTACCCATAATAAAGTTTGCATGAGTTTAAGAAATGTAGCATTCCATCGCTGTCTCTGCAGTGAATGGGTGCCATCAGAATGAGTCCAAACAGCAGAAAAAACCCCACCACAATAATCCACATCACGCCATTCCATCAGTTAACATCTGGAGAAGACAAATGCTGATACAAATACATCATTCAGACATTTTTAACTAAAATAAAGAGAGTTCATAATGCTGACATAATGATGTTTTTAAATCAGCTGTTTGGACTCATTCTGACGGCACCCATTCACTGCAGACAGAGGATGCATTGGTAATCAAGTGAAAGAATCACGTTCCTTCAAACCTCATGAAGAAACAAACTCATCTACATCAGCAAAAGAAAAAAGTTGCATTGATTCTTTCTCTCTTCTGATTTTGAGGTGAAATGCGACCAGAACCTGTTCTTGACATGTTTCCTGAGACTCAGCCAGTTAAACCGCATAACAGCGGTGTTTATGAAACATCAGATTACGGAGCAGGTTCTCAGAAAAACAACAGCAAGAGACACGCATGATGACTAAAGTGCTCGGAAATCATCATCATCTGTCAAATGCATCTCTACACCTGATCAGAGAACTCCATAACCACAACCTGTTGGTTCCCCTGAACACGTCGCAGCGTCTCACCACAGATGCAGCAGCACACATCTGTAAGAAATGGCCTGCAACACTGCATAAAACTGCACCAGTTTACAAAATACAAACCTGAATAAAAATAGGTTCATCACATCCTTCCACAAACCAACCAGATCACTTCAACCCCATAATAAAGCAAAACATATTCTTTCTCCACTGCTAGAAACAAACATCCAGTGTGGTCGGTTTAACCTAGTAAGCTGTGGTTTGACCTCCTGGTTAAAGATCTGTGATCAGCTGCACAAACACAGCCTATACTATCCTTCACTCACTTTGTGACCAGATCTACTTAAGGTCAATCTCCTCGTTAATGTAACAGACTTGATGTTATGACCAAATCGATGTCTAACTTGTAAGACACGGTTATTTATTATGCAACCGAACACAGGGCTGCTAACCTAAAGGTTAAAGGTCACCAGATTGCACCAACACTAATTAACCAAAACATCTTTCTCCACTGGATAATAAAAACACTAGTTTGGCTGATTTAACCGTAATAGGTGGTGGTGTGAACTAGTGGTTTATAGATCTGGGCTGGTAACTAAAAGTTGATTCATTAACCATCACGACAGAAGCTGGGTAGTTCACAAATAACAACAACAACTGAATTAATTTGACACTTAGAATCCGAAACTTATTTATTTGCACTGATATAAATATAGAATATTGATATGAAACTTCACAGGTGTGATGTGTTAACTACCCATATAAATACACACGAGTTAAAACAGGTTAAGTGTATCATATCAACCACCGATAACAATCAGTACAGTTTATGAATCGATTGATGGTACAGATCTGGTTTAACCAGAAATCAGACAGACTAACTAACCTTTAACTATGTTACTCAAGTCCGCCACTAAACTAGAAGGGTGAAAGGTCAAACTCCACAAGGGAAAATCCGTGAACTATAACAAGAAGAGAGGTTCACAAATAAAAACTTGACACTCAACCGTTTTAATCTCTTATTTGCACTGATAACACAACCAGTGATGTAAAACTTCAAGGACACAATTTAACCGACTGACTTTTTTATAAGGGTAGTTATATCAACTACCAGTACTACCATAACTACCACATATCAACACTGCCGATGGGTCTTAGATTAGATTAGATTCAACTTTATTGTTATTGTGGTATCTATCTGGTTTAAGCAGCTGGGTAAAAACACTGAAATTGGTTACTAAAATAACTTGCATTTACATAAATATTTGCATTAATATTAACATAACTTCCACAATATCTACCAGTGATAGTCAGTACATGGTGTTCTGTGTTTGGGTCAGTTACTCATAACATAGATCTGGTTTAAACAGCTGGTTAATGATGATAAAACTGGTTGTTGCTGGACCTGCAACTAGAAAGCGGTTTGTATTCAAAAACCTTGATCATGACATTAACTAGGTAGTTGACAAACATGAGTTTGACCTTAGTAACCGCTCAAACATACATATTAACATTTCAAAGACTTTCGTGCGTATTTATATGGGTAGATGACATAAGTAGCAATGACAGAAAGGACACGGTGTTCTGTTTATAGGTGAGTTACTCATAACAGGTGGTTAAATAACTGGTTTAACACAAACTGGTTGTGGCTTAGGTGGACTTGCTAAAACGAACCGTGGTTTTTCCTGCAAATATCAATAGTTAAACTACGGCAGCCACAGATTACCCAGACGAACTCTTACCTCCGAAGAGATGAGGCGACAGGTGAGCAGGTAAAGATCCGATCAAGAGTCTCGGAGGGCCGGTTGACCGCTCTCTCTCCCCGCCGTTCTCCTCCGGTGTGCTGTTACCGGAGTCCTGAGAACTGTACACTCCCGAGGTCGGTATATTAATGCTGGATTGAGGTCTCGCGCCCGGTCCACCGGAGACTCCCCCGACGGAGCGCGTCCTGGAGGCGGTATAGTGCGAGGCCACCGCCGCTGAAGACGACGAAGATGAAGACGTAGCACCTGAGGCGCCGTGAGCGGAAAACCTCATCGCCACAGCCGCCGTTCTGCCGCCGTTACTAGACGGGAGATCCGAGCTAGAGTACGCTCGTGTGCGGCCGTTTTCAGCGGGACTGCTCTGTTTGGCCCCCATTCCGTCCGCTTTCAACGATTAAAGACAAACAAACAAACAAACACGCACACTGACGGCGAACGGGAAGCGTCGCCCGTTACATCTGACGTCACCGAAGCGTCAGCGAAACTTTTTGCGAAGCGCTTTAAATCGCCGTCAGCGTGAAGTCGCGGTCGCCCGCGCTTGTTTCTGCCTCATTCGCTGTTGTTTACTAACTAACGTCGCCTGGGCCATGTCCTGTCGCGTGTCGCGCGTGGAAACGTGACGACGGGCGGTTATTGCACAAACTGATTTTAACTGCGGAGTGCGAAAGCGAGGCGGGGGCGGGGCTGGCCGGTGACGTCATAATCCCGGGAAATAAACCCTGGTTGGCGCTCCTCCAGTGTGCTTCTGCTTTCTGTCCTCTCGCGCTCTTCTGCTGATGTTGTTGTTGTTGTGACACATTCGTGACAGACTATTTAAAATTTTTTTTTTTTTTTTTACTGATCACTGACCATATTTACATTCAAGTTCATCCATCTCTAGTGATGATTGTAAGTGACATATTTTGCTTGTTTGAGGTCAGTGATTACTTAGATTCATTATAATTACATGACAGGTTAGAACTTGAGTAAAATTCATGGAAGCATGGAGTATGATTAGCTTGCTGGCTCAGAAATACTCACAAAGGTTTTATGACATCGTCTGAAAAGGAAACTGGAGGCAGAGTAAGTTATTGCATGCATGCTGAAAGATTACAAAGTGATTTTTTTTTTTATAACATACACCGATTCTTAAAGTACGAAAGCATTGCATTAGTGTCTCAGCAATGGAAGAGAATGGGTGCCGTCAGAATGAGAGTCTGATAAAAACATCAGAATAATCCACAGCACTCCTGTCCATCAGTTAACATCTGGAGAAGACACAAGATCAAACTAATCCAGCATTAAGATGTTTTTAACTCAAACACGAGTAATATATAATAACTGTTCCTGCAGTGCTAAAGTGTTCTGGTCTGAATCAGGAGAGACATCTGCTCAGTAAACAAAACAGTGAGTCTGATGTGAGAGACAACAAAAGATGCCCTTTTTAGTAATTATGGAGTTTTAATAAAAGTTTTGTTTTCTCAAGATGTTGGATTGGAGTGGTGTGGATTATCACAGACACAGAGTAAGAAATATAAGACACAGATTTCTGAGTTGGTGACTGTTGTGTGTGGAAATATCGTGGCTCCAGAGAGCTGAGAGACTCATGTGGGCTGTAAATACAGAGACGAGAAGTGATAAAGTCTCACACTAACAAACAAAGACTTCTTTATATTGATTTATATGTAAGATTTATAAACAGATGTAAATGCATGCATCCCTCATTCACAACGGATTTGCTCTCTTCATATTTACTGGTGCATGATCTATTGTCTTAGTTATTGTTTTGTGCACAAAGAGACTTACTGGGGAAAAACACACTCGTCGAGCACGTGACACAAAAACACAGTGAACTTTCAACTTTTCCATTCTCTCTTTCCACTCTGCATTCCTGCAGGAAAATGTTGTGGAAATTCCTGGAATGTCAAAGGATTCAGACCACTGCAAAAACTAGAAAAAGAGGAAGAAATAACACAAATGTTTAATACTTTAATTCATCAAGTTAACAATCCTTCTTGAAACAACTGCTGAGTTTCACAACTCAAACTTTAGCTTTTCTTTTCTCTGAACTTCCTAAAACCAAAGAAATAGGGTTAAACCCATGTATACCTCACTTTATAGGTTACTTCAGTTTATAATTGTTTACTTATTTTCCTTATATATATACACACACAATATAGTTAGCGTTATATGTAACAAATAATTATAAATAAAAATAAAAAGATGAGGAACTTGAAATATGAGACAATATTTCCACCTGCTGGACATTATTAGAACTGAGTTATTCATCAGTATGAATTGATCTGGAAACATTCCATCCGTGCTGCTCTTCCTTGCGGTGTCAGTGTGAATAACCTCATCTGTTGCTGGATGTGCTTCTAATGGAAACAGGAATTTGTGAAATAGATTTTCTTTGTTTCATTGGAAAAAATATAAGAGGAAGCTTGTTAAATGGGTTTACAATCAAATTCCCAGTTTTGTGTCAAACTCTAACAGTTCAGTACAGCTGGAAGTCTTCACACACACACACACACACACACACACACAAAACAATATTAGGGCCTAAGTACTGGTTAGTGTTAGTTTAGCATCGAGGTACAAGTATTGAATCAGTTTCTGTTTTATATTTTCTGTTGCCAGTTTTAGTACGTTTGCTGCATGTCTTTGTATGCTTTATGTTGTCATTACTATTAATTAAATTTGTTTAAATTATAGTAGAAAAGTTAAACGTAATGAAAGTGTGAAATGTTTGGTTGGCAGCTGAAAAAATAAAAATAAATAAATAAATAAATATATATGTGTGTGTATTAAAAATATTACCTTTTACATTTATTTCAAGTAATATTAAAATAATTATTTTAGTAATTATTATTATCATTAATTTATTGATTTATTTTAATTATATATTTATTTCAAGTAAAATTTAAATAATTATTTTAGTAATTATTATTATTATTATTAATTTTATTAATTTAATGATTTATTTAATTTAATTTGCTTTAGTCAAGTAAAACTAAATGAAAATGTGAAATGTTTTGTTGGTAACTAGCTGAAATGAAAATAAATTGTAAAATATTTCATTTTACATTTATTTCAAGTAACATAAAAAATGTGTTTAGTAATTATTATTATATTTCCACACATTACTACTGCTACTAAAATGTAACACTAATGTATAATAATATTAATTATTATAATTATTATACTCTGTAAATATTTAATTATTATTGTTGTATTTTTGTTCACACAGGATAGGAATACAACAACAACAAGCTACGGTTCAACTCTGAATGAAGAAAAGAGAGACCCAGATTTGTTCAGTAAGCATGAAACACAAATGAATTGAGAGACTATTAGCTGCTCAATAAATAAAGATTTTAGAGGACTTGACACTGTGGTTAAAAGTCTTTTTGAATTACTCTAATAAATCAACATTTAAAAATATGCAACCCTCTCTATGAAAATTATTTTTTGTGATTTACTGTTTCTTACATAAAATCATTCTTCGTACGTAAAGTACACACGGTGAAAATATAATCTTGATATCTTTATCTGTAATATTGACTGCAGCACCAGTTTGAGACTTATCCTTGATTTCACAGAGGTGGTGAAATATTGAAATTATCAAATGTATTTAATTTGTTTAATCAATAAAGTGTCAGTCAGTTTTTCTTTGCTGCAGGATGAGTGTGTCTCCAGCAGAGAGCAGCGCTGCATGACTTCTTCAGCGCATGAGAAACCTGGAGACTCCAGGAATCACTCAGACAGAGCTAATGGATTGGGAGTTGGACTTGTGACCCAAAAGTCTTGGGTTCGAGTCCCAGGTCCAGCAGGGATTGAAGATGCAGGGAGTGAATATCCAGCGCTCTTTCCACCTGGGCCTTGAGACCCTTAAGGCACCGTTCCCCCAACAGCTCCCCGGGCGCCGCAGTGTGTGTGTGTGTTCACTTCTCACTGCTGTGTGTAACTTAAAACAGAAAAATCAACATGGTTTATTTAAATGATATCTGAGAGATACAGAGAGAGAGAGACCCTGGAGCACAAAAGCAGTCATCAGCAGCACAGGTGTATTTGTATTAATAGCCAAAAATACATTGTATGGGGCAAAATGACAAAAATCATTAGGATATTGAGTAAAGATCATGTTCCATGAAGATATTTTGTAAATGTCCTACCGTAAATATATAAAAACCTAATTGATTAGTGATGTTAATTGCTAAAAACTTCATTTGGACAACTTTAAATGAGATTTTCTTGCACACTCAGATTGTTTGATCTCAGACAAATATTGTCCTGTCCAAACCAATGGAGAGATTCTGTATAAAAAAACAACAACAACTTAAGACTATAAAATTATATAGAATTTTTTATGCTTGGCTGAAATCGAGCTTTAGCAAATTTCATCACCTACACATAGAAATCATACAATTTAAAATCTTTTTACTTATAAAAAAAGAATACTAATAATACTACTGCTAATAATAATCATAAAATAATATATATCAATAAATGCTCATTTAAATAAACATAAATTTAAAAATATTTATAATTTAATTTTATGTAAATACAAACATTATAATAAAAAAAAATGTATCTATTTGCATATCTAAAAAATATATTGATTTATTTACATTTATTTATTAATACATTTTTTTTTTCCATCAGATGGATAAAGAGGTCCATCGGATGTAAAGTGGTCCTTCTGCTTCAGTCTGTCCAGGTATGTGAGAGTTCTGGGAACGGAGGAGGAACAGGATTAAAGTTCAATTAAAACACTGATGATCTCAGATGACCCATTAATTCTGCAGCATGCGCCTGGGCTTTGGGCTCAAGACCCCTGATGAAAAGCAAATATAATGAAACACACTGTGTGTCTCCTGCTGCAATCTCTGACAGGTCAGGAGGGCACTGCGCTGACACACACACACACACACACACACACACACTGCACCAGTGAGGACTCATCTCACTGATGATTGGTAGGTGATTGTAGGGGATGATATTTGTAAAAGCTCAGCCCCTACGGTAGGAGAAAGAAAAAATCTCCACAAAGATAAACATATCCAAATAAATATATCGTTTTTTGTTTTTTTTCTTTAATATAAACATTATTATGTATATAGTATTAAATTATTTTTATGTTATCTATTTTGTAATGTTTTTAAACATATTTGAAAATTCTATAAAATATTTAAATAATAAAAAATAAGCCCATTTAAAGACATCCATATTTTTTAAAAGTTTTCCAAAAATAAATACACCCAATTTTTAAAGTATTTTTAAATGAATAAATATTAAAAAAAAAAATAATTATATATATATATATATATATATATATTGTTAAAAATATATTTTTTTATATTTTAACATTAATTTGTATACAATTTTTATATTAATTGTTATATATGTTTAATTATTAGGTAAAAAAAGTAAAAGCAAGAAAATAAGTAAAAATACATATATTCTAAAATATTCCAAAGAATAAATTATGAAAAATATTGGACATATGAAAACCTTAAACTAATAAAAACATTGCTTTAGCAACTAAATTAAATATTAAGTTAAAGCACTAAAATGACTTACAGGAAATAAATTAAAATTAAAACTGAAAAAAAAAACTAAGAAAAACAAAAGCACAAAACAAAATAAAAAAATGTGAAAATGTAATTAAATGAATGAATGAATGAAGAAACGAATGAATGTGTGGACGCGTGCACAATTTCTCAATGAAAGATGTTTGCCTTAAAACATAGTTTCCAAAGCTGAGCACCTTTAGGTAAAGATGGCATCGCAGCAGATGAGTGACGGACAGCTCTTTCTCCAGCATCATGAGCTCATCCATGGATGCTGTCACATTTCTGGGCATCTTCAGCTTTGAGGAGCTGATGATGGTGGTGTTTGTCGTATGTTTGGGCTCCGGTGCCCGCGGCTCTCCATCACACACACTGACAGATCCAGGCCTTCCCTGAACAGCTACGGCAAGCCTCTTCAACATTCAGTACACTTCTGTTCTCATTACACAGGCTCTCTGGAAATTCACGTCTCTCCCTACATTTATGCAGAACTCAAAAAACCTAGCTAAAAAAGGCTGGGTTAAAAACAACCCAACTTGGGTTATTTGGCAACCCAACACTGGTTAAATATTAAACAAAACACATGCTAGAGTTATTCTGACCACACTTAAGGTTAAACATTTTTACCCACCATGCTAGGGGGTTGAGTTTAAGTCATCTATTGTTTAAAAATGATTACATTGCTGGCTTAAAATGGGCTGGAAATCACAAACAGGAACTGTTCTGGGGGCTCTTCCTCCTTCACCACCCTTGACAGTGGTGCAGCTAGGGGGGATATGGTGTCCCCTCATTGGAGCTTATGCTCCCCTCCCAGGCACTTGTCGATCCATATAGGCAGTGCTTATACGGCTTAGACAAGACCCGACTCTTGAACGCTGCCGTGTCCCAGACCGGCCTCTTCGGCGGCGCAGTAGAGAACTTCACCCAGGAGTAAGGCCATTAAAAAGCAAGTTAGTACCTAATGAATTAGCACTAGTAGCTAATAAATGAGTACGGGCACTTAACAGAACCAATAGTAGCTAAAAAAAAGGACTGGTAGAATTTAAATAGATAGAAGATTTTAAGGGTTAATGTTAAATCAGCTTGCCATAGAAAGCAGCAGAGATTCAATGTGTAACTACAGGTGATAGAGCAGAGAAGATCTGCACATTATCAAAGTATTCATACGACCAACATTCCTCATGAGCATCAAACAGGCAAAAATCTGCTTATTAACTGCCTGGAATTTTTCTCCGTTTTTCCAAGTCAATTTAGGCTGAGATGTCAGTCAGGTGGATTAGGCTTGTTTGTCATCGCCGACTGCAGAAAAACGAATAAATAGGCAGATTATGCCATCAGAAATTTGGACTGATTTCATTACAATTTCATCATGGCCTCGTCTCAAATCTCTAAATTGCTTATTAAGCCGGATTTTAATGCGTGTTCCTCTGTCAACACTTCAAATAAGGCTGATATTACGGCATTTTTTTCAGGCATGCAGGAGGAAAAATCGTTCTGCTGTTTTACCTCGGTGCTTGGTCAGCGTACAGACACACATTTACTGCATTTCTGTAAATAAATCGATTTTTTTAAAGTTTATACACTTAAATTAACAAATTAGTAAATGAAAAGGTTGTAATGATAATTATAAATTAAGTAAGTTGTAACACTAAGCTGACTAACTGGAAAAAATAATTATATTAAAATTAAATAAAAATAAAATAACTTCTAAAAACCTAAAAAATGCATATTTTTCAAAATGATTTAAAATTGTAGTAAAAATTAATAAACTAGCTAACAAAAATTACAATAAAACACAAAACTAAATTACTTTAAATGACATTACAAAATTAATTACATCTAAATAATAATGTGTTTTTAAAACAAAAACAATTAACAGTAACACACAAACGTAACAAAATTACAAATAATTCAAAATGAACTAAATGTAAATAGCAAAAATTATAATAATGAAAAAAATATAAAAATGACAAAACCACAAAAATGAAAACGGAAAATGTAAAAGCCAGTTAAAAATGTCATTAGTAACTAATATTATATAAATGATACTTAAATAACACTGCTATGAATTTGTATTACACTGATACATTAATTTTACATTTTTGACCTAATAAAAATTTATCATTTTATATAAGTCACTTTGGATAGAATTGTCTGTAAATTAAAGTAGAATATGAAAAATTAAGAACACTTGTGTCATGCCCAGCTGGAACTGCCAGCCAAAAGACTGTGTGTGGCACTCCAGCTTTCCATGAACTCTGTATTTTTCCATCTGATTTCATTCCTGGACTCCATTCCCCAGAATGCATTTCTCCTCCACAGCTGTTTCTAGTGAGGTTCAATCATTCAATCATTATCACCTGTATAAATACCAGTCTGTATGTTTGTCTCTTCACGGTTCATTTAAACTGTCATCCTGGTCTTTGCCTGTCATTCGTGTTCTTGTATTTTGTTTGTTTCACTTGCCTTCTCCTTTGGACACTGATTATCTGGATTTTGACCTTCGCTTTGGATTATGTTTACTCTTTGACTTTTGCCTACATTGATTCAGTCTGCCGGTGATTTTGATTTTATCTGTCTTGACCCTGAGCATAATAAACCCTTTTTTGCACGTGAACTCACACGCCTCACGTCCGTATTTGTAACAACTTGCAAGTTTAAATCAACCAGCCTCAGGACTTTTCTCTACTGGTTTCTGTATAAACTGAACAAAATCTCCTGAAGCTGGTCGCCTTTCCAGACTGGGCTGTTAATGTGAACGAGCAGGTCCACAGTGAATCCAGACCCTCTCAGGTCCAAACATTTATACCGGTTTGCTGTATTTTCCGTCTGCGGGGCAGGTGAAGACGTCTGTGTTTATTAACCCTGTGAGCGCTGACGTTTCAGAGCTCATCATCATCACCTCGTGATCAGCTGCTTCACTCCACCCTAAAGACTGATGGGAAACATTAAGAACATGCTGAACGTTCCTGTTAGTCGTCGCTCTCTTTGAGTTCACAGCAGAAGAAGAAACGCTGCCAAACTCCAGCGGAGATGAGAAATACACTCATGTCCAGATCGAGCTGGAGAGCATTCAGCCCATCATAAACCACACGGCTGGTGTTCAAACACCAGCCATTATAACACACACCGCCTTCACATTCATCAAAAGAAGCATAATGATGTTAATGAGATCACAAAGGGAAGTTGATAAAAAGCTAATAATTAAAAGATTTATATACATTTACTAATTATATCAGTAGTTATTCTTTATAATAATTAGATTTTATTATTATTATATTACAAAATAATATTAGTAATAAACTATTAATAATAATAATAATAATAATAATAATTAATAATACATTTATCATTTATCAGAAAACTGTAAACACATAAATAGTGTTAAATGATTATTATATTTTGGCAATTGTTTATTATGGAAAAATATATCCATAATTATTTTAAAAGTTTGATATAAAACGATATCATACATTTGTTAGCACCTAATATATGTAAATAAACAATGCATTTTATTTGATACATGAGATTTTAAACATTAGCATGAAATATTAATTTCAAATCTTAGGGATACTTTATCTAGCCAATTGAAAAAATAATAAATACAACTGTCAAATTATATCAGTAGTTATTACTATTAATAATTATATTTGAATATTATTAGCAATTTTTTTATATTTTAAAATAAAGAACAATACATGAAATAGTAATCAATAATAATATTAATTTAAATATAAATACTTTATATACATGTTTGATTCAGGAAACCCTAGCATTTAGTTTTTAAATTATGATAATATAATATCAATAATTAACATTAGAAAACTATTAATTATTTAATATTTTATTTTAATAAAATAACCAAAAAGGCATATAATATTAATCACTCTTAACTATCACATAAATATTGAATATTGTTTAATGAAACAACAGAAAGACTACATTAGAAAGTGTTCCAGATTTCGATAACACCTGATCTCCTAATGCTTTTACACACATGGCACAAGATCTATTATTAAAATTTGTACACTTTTTTTTAAGTGTCATTGTTATAGTGTAATTATTACTGAGCAATATAAACAACATATACTTATTGCACAGTTAGGATTAGGCTTAGATTTCCCTGCATCATGTATTGTTATTGTAATAGTGAGTATATGTCACGTGTGTAACAGTGTGTGACCGCGAGGACGAGTCGCTGGTGTAAATGTCAGATATCTGGCACACACAGCTCAGCAGATGGAGAACAAAGAGGATGATGGGAACGACGCTCCCTGAAGAACAGAGATCTGGAGCTCAGCGTAAATCACTGAGGGTCATGACCTCTGCTGCTCCTCTCATCCTCATCTGTCCGAGAGAAAGAACACACACAAAATCAACACAAGTCCAACCTGAAGCAAACTCTGTTCTGAGGATTTAACATTAATAAATGCATTTGGTGGCACTATACACAGAGGATAAACAAACAAAATCAAACAAATAAAAACAACAGTTGACTAATTAATTTAATTGAAATTAATGGAATTTCATATGATTTATAAAATTGTACGCCATATTATATTGTTCATATTATTTTATGCCTTAATATGATCAACGAAAATACCAAATCAAAAACTCAGCAGCCTAACTGATTTATTTTTATTTTAGTAACATTGATATACTATTTATGTTTTTGTTAATATTTTAAATTACAGTAGATTTCTATTTTCTATTTTAATTTTATGTGGTTTAAATGTGAGAAATTTTCTTGTGTTTTTGTCATTTTACTTTACATCTTTATTAATATTTGTTTGTTTGTTTTAGTTTTATTTTGGTTATATTTGAATACTTCAAGGTTAATGAATTAAAAAAATAAATAAATAATTAATTATTAACTTGTATGAAAACTTTCATGAAAACCCAGATCAATAAAACGTCTTCTTCTATTTAATGTAAACACAGTCTGATATTGTTACGAGAACGAGGCAGGGAAGCGTACGAGTTCAAATGCATAAGGGATTTATTCAGGCTTAGAGTCGACATACAAACAAAGTCACACACCGGCAGACAGTA
>JAUMHQ010000076.1:21328570-21351301 GCA_032361165.1 Enteromius paludinosus
AAAGTCGTAATTGCGAGATATAAAGTCGTAATTGCGAGATATAAAGTCGTAATTGCGAGATATAAAGTCGGAATTGCGAGATATAAAGTCGTAATTGCGAGATATAAAGTCGTAATTGCGAGATATAAAGTCGGAATTGCTAGATATAAAGTCGTAATTGCGAGATATAAAGTCGGAATTGCTAGATATAAAGTCGTAATTGCGAGATATAAAGTCGCTTAAATATCTTAATTTCACTAATGCCTAGTCCTGGCTTAAGCTAAGCCCCATTTGTGAAACCGGGCCATAAAATCCGAATTATGAGAAGTTGGAATTGCAATATATAAAGTCGAAATTACAAGATAAAACTCACAATTCTGAGAATATATCAGTATTTTTTTTCTTGGAATTGCGTAGTTCTGAGATATAAAGTCAGAATTGTGAGATAAAAAGTTGCAATACCCTTACAATAATGCTAGAAATACATTATAGTACATATAGTAAAATGGAAAACTGTTATTTTAAACTGTAATAATATTTCACAATTTAGTTTTTCTCTGTGTTTTTGATCAAACAGGCTAAACCCACGGATGAACAGTTCACAATTAGATCAGTAACATGTTTAGAATACTGATCACTATAGGAAAATAGGTCCTTTTTTAGTTCATGCTCACTTCAATTAGTTTGTCTGCATTTTGTTTGAAATCTCTTTGCACATCTGATAAAACATTTTCTACTGCTGCTGGTTTATGCCAGTTAGTGCTGGTGTAACCTCCCTGGGCCATCTTTTTGACAAACAGGGACAAAAATCTCCTTTTGACGACTTTTTGCAGGTGCACATCTCTCCAGGTGGACACTAAAACCCACTTAACATAATCATGTTGTTTCTGTTGGATGCAACCTTTAGCTCAAAGGTCAAAAATGTGTTAAACCCCTAAAACAATGCTGTAAGTCAAGGCAGGAGATGACTGGGCGCTTATTTTATGGTATACTTCAGCAGAGCTTATTAACATCTGAATGCAAACTAAGAGAGTTAGCACTTAACGAGTGTCATGGGAAGAGACAGCAGAGGTTTTAATTATCGCGTTTGTTCTTCCCGATAAAATTTTGTAAATACAATTCATCTAGAAAACAAAACAGCTACTGTACGTGCCGCGCTGTAAATCAGGAAAGACTTGAAAGGGTTTGTTTTTGGAAAACACAGCCATGTCTGCTCATTACAGCCCCTCAACACAATACGAAGAAATCGCTGCCGAATGCTTTACGTCTTTGATTATATTGGGCTCGCTCCAGGATCCCAGACTCTCGTCTCATTAGTTTTCTCCAAATGCCTCTCAGAATCGGCTGTACCTCTCTTACGAACCCAGTTTTTTCCCCCTGCGGAGATCCGAATTCTGGGGATGTTTACCCAAAACAGTGGGGCGGTCTCTTCCAAGCCGAGATTAAACTTCAAGTATAACCAATCACGTCTTTCTGGGCTGAAGCCCTCACATTTTCTGCCTTCAGAGCGAAAGAGATTTATTATAACTCCTTCACCCTGGGCAACAACAGAAGCAACCGAATCACCCATAAAATGACTTGCTCAGAGGTTAAAACTTTACAAACCCAAAAGAAACAAATCTAAAAATTGGACAACAGCTGGATTTTAGATAGTTATGACCCGCGGCATTGAAAACACGGGCTGACCTAGATACACGTCTGCTGATAAAACACAACACCAGGCAAAAACTCCAAAACAGAATGGCCTGGAAACAGAAAAACTATTTTCTTCTACTTTCTGTAAAAAATGCATCAAAATAAAGCGAGTTTATGCACAAAAGATGGAAAAACATCTACCATTCGGCTCAAATAAATATACTTTATTCAAAAGTAAAATACGTTTATTTTTCTGATTCCACTTGCAGATATTTTTCTTATTTGAAGCAAAAATGTGCTTAATTTTGATACTGTTTTTAGGCTTTACATCAATGTTGGGAAAAGTTAGTTTTAAAACTAATGCATTACAATATTACAATATTTTAATGGAAATCAATGCATTATGTTACTTTTATGTTACTTTTATATTCTTTTCTGGGCTGGGATTGCTTGTTTGTTTTAGTTTTTGGCAAATATAAAAGCCCTTCCACACTAAAAGTAAAAGGAATAATTCTCAAGCTGAAGGTAAATTATAAAAGTAATGCATTGGTTTACTAGTTACTTGAAAAAGGTAATCTGATTACGTAACTGGCGTGATTTACAACTTTGTGTTACATCCACACCAGGCTCCACCTTCACTTCCACTCAACGCTCTCAATCCCCGGATTATTAACCAGCCACACCTGCCAATGTCACCTGTCACCAATCAACCACACCACATACTGTATAATTCCCACTCACCAGCTCACTCACTGTCCGAGCTCGTTTTGTCGAAGTGGACTCTCCCTGTGCACTCTTCTACTATTACTTACCTCTGCGCTTACCTGTTCCTCTCCAGTGATCTCCGTTATCCTCTGGGTCTCCTCCAAGTCTTTGTGACTCCTCTCCTCATCCAAGTCCTCCAAGTGGTGTGGTTGTGGTCTCAAGTGTGGCATTCCCTCTCTGCTCGCCAGCTTAGGGAAAAGAAAAGACTCAGTTGCATTATTGATTTGTGTTGGATCGAGCTACTTTTTGATTGAACAAATACTGCTATTTTGACTTCCGTGTCCATCCGCTTCTTAACACTTTGATTTAAGAATGTTTATATATTTGCATTAAAAGATTATCTATGCTTTATCATACCTTTAGAGTAAAATGCATTAAAACCTTCAAATATTATAACACATTTTAACTGTGGTTGCAATTATTGATGAAAAGATATAATGCATTGCTTAATAAAGATAAAATGCATGTCCATCTAGAATACCTTCATTATACACAAATGCTTCAAGTAAAGTGTTTTAAATGCATTCAGAGATCTACGAGCATGTTCTGCTATAGGTTCCCCAAAAAGTGTTTTGATACTGTTATTGTTGCATTTGTTTTGCATATGTTGCATTGTTTTGCATATGTTCACAATTAACACAGGGTCCGGTTGCGGTGGGATGAAATCATGGCTCGAGTATCTTATTGGGCTTGGAGACTTTGATCAGCGAGGAGAAGCAGAGGCCAGCTGTCTGCGGACTCCAGCCAATCCCGGGAACAGATTTCACTCCAAACAATAGGGAATAAGAGATACAGAGGATCTTTTGTTGTGGTTTGTGATGACCGGGTTTACATTGTTTCTTGGGACGGGACACCTGAAGCAGGAGGAGGCGTGTTTTGGTGTGACGTTAAGCCTGTGTTGTTTTCTCAGCAGTCAGGCAGAGTGTTCAATTGCTACAAGGAAAGTGTTTCAGAGAAACTAGTGTGTCATTATGTATCTGATGGACTATAATCTAATGCTGTGCATCTGGTTTGTTTTAGAACAATAACGTTAGCCTGAACATACAGTACTTGCCTAAAGTTGGGAAACATTTTAAAGGATTTTTAGATGTTTTAATGAAAGCTCTTCTGCTCTACAAGACTGCATTTATAGAAAATTCAATAAAAATTGTGAAATATTATCCTAATTCAATACAGCTGTCTTCTATAATAATATCTGTTAAGATGTAAATTATTTCTGGGATGTTTAGCTGTATTTTCAGCATCATTAGTCCAGTCTTCAGTGTCACATGATCTTCAGAAATCAGAATAATATACTGATTTGCTGCTTAATTATTTTTGGTGCTAAGTTATTAATAATGGATCTTATTATTTTCAATGTTAAATACGGTTAAACAGAGAGGAGCTTTATTTTCCCTACTTCTTATTAATGGTCTTCACAAGCCTCCAAAACATCTCAGCATTGTATTGCATTATATTTTAGCATAATTTTAATCTCATCTTGCTAAGTTATTGAATATAGAGCAATAATGATATTTATATAATTTAATGTCTTTGCAATTACAATTTAATTTTTGCATGCACATTTTTTTCTATTGCATTTTGCAATTATTTTCAGTGCAATCACACTCAATGAAACCCAAATTCTATTTAATGCAATGCATGTAGATATCTGGAGTTGTTTTGTTACTTTATGCCATAAACGTACCTGGGTGCACTTTTCAGTAAGACACGAAATACAAACAAGTACATATCACTGTAAGTACATACAACACTAGAGGCATTAAAACTCTATTTATAATACTCTCATTCTCTTTATTCCTTTTCACACTAATTTACAGAGTTTCAATTAATAACGTGTAATTTTCCCACAATTACTTGAAGAATGCCATGACTTCAAAACATTATTAATATACTGGGATATTTGAAAGCGGCTGGTTTTGAATGTTAGCATTACACACATCCAGCTTCACATCTATGTGTTTTCATAGATATAGATAGGTTTGTTAGGTAGCTCAAGGAGCACAGAGACGTAGAGCTCCAGTTCAATCCTGTGTAAATAGTTCAGATCTGTGTAAAAGGAAGCTGAAATGGCACGGTTGCATCAACAAATGTGTTTTTGTATCGGTTTTTAGTTGGATTTTGTGCAGGGCATATTTCCAACATGTTTAGCAAGTCCATGGATATTTCAATTCTGAACCACCGCAATACAGACCTATATCAACATAATAAAACGTACCAGGGTTTACATATTGAACTTGTGTTCTAGCACAACTCACTGGACATTTTTCTTTGAAACGGCAGCGAAACGAGAACAGGTTGGCAATTACATTTACATTTAGCAAACATTTTTCAGTTCATGCATTACCTGGGAATCTAATCCATTACCTTATTGTAGACTGTGCAATGATCTATTGCTTGAGCAACATGGATTGTCCAGGATATGTTTTCTTTTCTCATGCTCTTTATACAATTGCTGTATCACTCAAATAAAGAAGTAAAGAGGGACTCCAAAGCCTAATGCTGGACAGCTTTGAAAGCTGCATGTAACCCCAGTCTCTGTCTATCTATCTATATGTTCCAAAACCAAAGAATCAGTCCAAAAATAACTTCTGTGAACGATGCAGCAGGGGATCTACAGGAACTACAGTCATCTCCGCTGTTTGAGATAGATCGTATTCCTCAGCGCCTACCATGTGTTTGCCATAAAGTGTAAATTCCCTGCCAAACGTGTTCGGATGAAGTTTGACAGGTCGATTTGGGTTTTGGGGGTGTCCCGTTTCAGACATGCGACTGACTGTTATCCCCGATCTCTGAAATCAAACGTAAACCCACACACAGACTTTCCAGTGGGTCTTTCATGTACAATAATAGCAAACGTTTGGAATCATTATCGTCATTTTGGGCTTGCAGTCAAAACTCGGCAATCCTGAATGTTCTTAGGGTCCAACGTTAACACCCGCCAGCGCCAAAGAGAGTAAAAACCGGCTTCGGCGAGTAGATAAAACACTTTTGCCAGTTGGCTGGTAACTTGCAGTCTTTAAATGGCATTGTAGGAATGATCATCTGAAGCGAGTGATGTAAGTGATGAACTATTCGTTTAATAGTCCTTTAATGATCGGTAGGGAAGGATTCAGAGACTGCAGCCGCTGTTTTCAGTAAACATGAACAGAGATCACATAATTGTGGATTTTTAGGGGCCTTCAGCCGGCCTAGAGGCCCTTTAAATAAGTGCTCTGTTCCAAAACTCAGCGAACTGTGTAGCTGCATCATATGTGCTCTACAGATGTGTGAAAAAGCAGGCAGAAAACAGTATTTATGCACTTTTCTAAGAATGCATAAAACAAAGTACTGCATGCATCCTCTGTAGAAAAAAACGCATTATAAATGTTGACTAGAAATACTTTTTTAACACTTTTTTGTGATACTTTTCAGTATTCAATCAAGTGGAAATTATTTATTGAACGTATATTTCGTATAATTTCCACTTTCCCATAATTAATTTCCATTTCATTGGAATCATTAAGATCTTTTAATGCTTTTGAAAGAGGTCTGTTCTGGTCACCAAGGCTGCGATTATTTGATGCAGTAAATTTTTTTTTTTTTTAATTTATTTATTTTATTTATTTTATTTATTTTTTATAATAATGCACAATGACAGCAGAGTTGAATCTAAACTAAACATTGCTGACTTTTATTGTTTTGCTACTGCCATTGATTTATGAGACTGTGTTAGAAAGAAGACAGAAGTGGGTTCTAGACACTCCACTTGCATTTCTAGCATATGTTTTGTTTTCAATGCAATAATAGTGGGGAACAAACGAAGACTAAAGGTCCATGTCAAGCTGAAGAGAATATAAGCCGTAAACACACACTGGATGGCACTGATACGCTCATGTCACATGATCAGCAGTGAACATCTCAGAACATCTCACTGATTTCTCAAGAGAATATTCTATCAAAGCGGATCTGAGTTTGATTCGCGCACCTCTCTGGATCCCAGTTCAAAGAGGCGATCCGGAAAGTCTGACGCCAGACTTGAAACTCGGATCTCATGAGGAGAAGCCAGCAGATGCTTGCGGTTCTGCTCAAGGCCAGCTGCTGCTCGCATTCAGATCTATTGACAGATTTTCAAAATCGCAGGCTTAGGACTCACTTTTACTCTGGTTTGGATCAATGGAGCCTTTGTGTTTGTCTGGATCTGAGATCAGAGAACTGGACCGAGCTCCACATGTTCCTCCTCTTCCTGCTGGAAACAGCGCTGGGATGCTGTGTGTAATCGCCAACGCATCCCGGGAAAACTGTAAAACAAGGAGAAGTTTTCTCTGGATTAGTCATCAGCCTGGTTCAAATAAATTCAACAGCTTTGGAAAACTCTGGTTACTGTTGTTTTACCTGAACCTCAGGCCTTTCTTCTGGACTTGGAGTGTATAAATTAGACATGCAGTCAAAACAACATTTATTCAGACACATTTCTCACATTATCATAGTTTATTCACTATACCGTAGTTTAGGAGAAACTGGTAATAAAACATGACCTCAGAGTTAAACTGTGCCAGATATCAGAGAACTTTGATAGAAAGGTATGCAATGGGTTAAAATGACCCAAACATTATTCAGCTGTTAAATCAGAGAATGCTAGGGGTGTGACGAGATCTTGTGGCACGAGATGCGACTGGTCTCGCGAGAACTTGGCGATATCCTCGCGATAGTGGTATGATGCGGCGCCACAAATCTCCGGCAGAAAACTGCTGCCGCGCTCTGTTTATGACGTGCTGACACAAATTCCAAATTGTTTTCAATGGTTGCTGTATCGCTCCCAGTGTAGGCAGACTAAAGGCCCGGGTATACTTCACTTTCTGCGTTCCGTTCCGTCTCACGCACAGCTGCATCCACACATGGATAATCGCGGATTAGTGCGGACGGATGAGCTCGATACATGCGCAATGCCACCAATTGACTTGCACTCTTTCAGCATTCTTCTCGCACATACACTGTTGTACATTGACAGTCCATGCGGTCTCAAAAAATTGCCTGCACGAGGACAGGGTGCGCGGCTGTCCGCTAGCCCTCCTGATGACCAAAATGACGTAATGCAGATGGCCGAAGTATACTTTGTCCTTTAAGCTGGTGCGGCGTTTAGACAAGTCTGTTCAGGTATTCGGCCCGACTTTCTGATTTCTGAAGCTTACCCTTTTCTTAGAGGAATATTTGTGTTATTTGTTTTTATTTATTTATACTATTTTACATTTTTTGTTATTTATTGTTAATTACTTGCCTGTCAGTTTGTGGCTAAATGTTTTGCAGTGTTCACATGTTGTTTATTACTGCACGTAATTCATTAAAATAGTTTAATTTCAAAAAGTCGATTACATGAGCCGTTGTGACTTTCGTTAAATTGTGACGTCAGATGTACTCAACTTTAGTCATCACCCAAGTACCGCCCACTGCCCATGACTTTACTAAACAACAACACAGAAACATGTTGAAAAGACTAGCTTTAACAGACAATACCAGATCAACTGACCTGTAGCTCACTGCAAGGATGGATCTGACTGGATAGACAATACTTTATTAAACATTTTCTGATAAGAAGTGTGCAAACTCAAGCATGTTTTGATGCTCATTTCTGTCCAGTCCGCTCATTTTATCGCATTAAACTACAGCTGTTGTCTGATTTTGTCTGGCAGTGGCATCAGGTATTTCTAATTTGAGGCTGTTTTAAGATTCTGGCACCCAACATCACAGCAAGATGATATTTTAAGCTCCTTATGTAGCTGAATCTGTGCTGTTATGAATGAGCCGCCTCGGTTTTTCCATTTGTTTTGCATCCAGCTAGCGCTGTGACATAATTGTGACGTCGTTACATTTGATTGGCCTGGAAATGCATCAATAAGAAAAAAACAGGCCAATCAGAAGAGAGGCTCATGAATAATAATTAGACAGGCCGCAATCCTGAGAGAGGAGCTGTAAAAACGTATTGAGAAACGTATTTTGTTACTTTTACCACAAATATATTCTTTAGGATATCAACCATCAGTCTAAGTTAGCCTGACGCAAACAAAACCCAAAAAACTTTGGAAGACGTTAAATAATGTGCGCAGTCGTAATAAAACATCCCTGGTGAATAAAGTCCTCCTGTGGCGAATCCATGCATTTTTGTACGATAAATATCCATATTTCAAATTTAATAAGCACTTTCTCTCATGTCTGCTGTCCGTGGAAAACAGAAGCAGTCCCAGCGGATGTCATAGGATGCGCGTGCGCCTCTGGGAAATGTTTGATGGATGCATATTCGTGTGAGGGTTGTTTTATTACGACTACGCGCACGTTATTTCACGTCTCCTGAAGTGTAACGGATATATCCTGTTTAAACCCATTCAAAGGCTTGGAGGGATCTGGACAGTTTTTATCTTAACTCTGACTGGATTTGTCTGAAAGAAGAATTAAGTCACATACACCTAGGATTCAAAGGTGAGTAAAAGACAGGATCATTTTCATTTTTGGGTGAACTAGTTTACATCTTTCAGTTTTTTTCTATCTTGACATCTCACAAATATTTCAAAATTCTGCCTTAAAGGTAGTTGCGACATTTTATTTTACAATTAAGACTTTTTTCCTCTAACAGTTACGAGAAAAGAAGTCAAAATTTTTCTGATATAAATAATCGCAAATACCTTTTTTATTTTGTGCCCTTTAAGCTTTCAAAGGGTTACGGTCTGTTCAACTTTATTTTTGCCGACACACAGATGGAAAGCGTGAGTGTGAGAGGTTGGATGGAGATGAAATCTCACTGTCCATCAACCGCAAATAAATCAAACCACACCGGTGCAGAGAAATAAGAGATCGACACAGAACTGGAAGCAGAACACAAGCGCTCTGTAGCAGTGTGAGATGTGATGGAGGGGATCTGGCGGCTCACGGCCCTTCAGAGACAAAACACAGAGGGAATGAGAAACGGGAAGAACGGGAGAAATCGAAAAAGACAGAAGCGGCTGACAGCTGGCAGGCCGCTGATATCCGTCACGCTATTGGAGAGACTCTGTGCGTGTGTGAGTGTGAGAAAGACAGGTCATGAAATTTACATGGCCGCTCTGCTCCGGAGCGCATGAAGGCGAGCTGAGACCCGGATCCCCCGACACACCTTTGAAGTGGAAGCTGAGCCGCTCAAATCTCTGCTGCACACACACACACATCTTCACAGAGCTGAGCAGCCGTGAGATTCTCTCTCTCTCTCACACACACACACACACACACACACACACAGAACCATCTCAGGATGTGTGCAGCTGGGAACAGCACTGCATTTCATCACAAACCTTAATAATACCATATCTATCGTTATATGTATCCCATCTATCCATTTATCTATCGTTCTATCCATCCATCCATTTATCTATATGTCATTCTATCTATCAATCTATCTATCTATCTATACATCTATCCATCCATCATTCTATCTATCTACCGTTATATGCATCCATCCATCCATTTATATACTGTTCCATCCATCCACCCATACATTTATCTATCCATTGTTTTATCCATCCATCGTTCTATCTATGTATTGTTGGATTGGATCTATCCATTCATCCATCTCTCTCTCATCCGAAGCAGTTGCCTGTGTTGGCAGAGGTCCAGGACGGATGGATGTGGAGAGGGATGTGTGTTTGTTTTGGTTCAAAGCTTGTTGTTTTGATTTGGGATTGTATTTGTTTCTGCCTGACAGACGTCTGCAGGCGAGTTTCAGGGCACTTCAAACCTCCTGGAACCAGAGCCAAGAACCAGAGGCGAGAGAACGTCTGCTGCAGATGTCTGATGGGCACAGGAGAGCGAACAGTTATTAATCAGAAATTCAATAACAAACATTTATACTGTCGCAAATTACTATCACTGACTGAAAACGTTTTATGATTCAATAATTTACCTGTGCACTAAATCATCATTTAGCTCTCAAGAAAAAGCTTGTATATCTTAACACAGCTTAACAAATTGCGTGTTCAAAATAAAATGTGGTTTCCTCCAGAAACTCACCAGTGTTTGAGAGATCTGTTCTCACGAATGAAGCAGCACTGTGGGTTTTGCTCAGTATTTCCCAGCTTTAGCTCCTTTAGTCGGCCTTCAGTCGAACCCATTCATTCATTTTTGATTTTTCATTAAAGCTGTGAAGTAAAAGATGGAGAGTTGTGCACAAACTGTTTTCTTTATCTATAAAATAAATATATTATGTTCTAGTTTTATTTATCTATAAAATCACCACTAAAGAAATTTGGTTTTAATCAGTTGCTCGGAGTTCAGTGTAGTAAAATGAAACTCACTGACAAGTCCATTCAGAAGTTCGAAAGCCCAGGATCCAAGTCACAGCAGCTTGACTGCAATTACCTGAGAGTCCTCAACATACCACGAGTCTCATTCCCTTGCTAGTGCTGCTCTGCTCCTGATCTCCATACAGCGGCCTGTGGGATTCATTATCCAGGAACGCTCCTCCAGATTCTCCATCTCTCCCCCTGCAGCAGTGTTTTGCCCTGGAGCGCCGTATCTATAATTCATCCTTTATCTGGCCCTCACACTCGTGTTTGGTGTTCTATACACTCATTATCCACATCACAGGTGCCGCCGACTCCTCGCTGCTCTAGTGCTCATCTTTGAGGGACTGTAATTGGGAATAAACATGGGCCTTTTTGCAGTTCTATTGACAAGATTTTCATGGGTCGTAGATGCATGGATATCGCCGTCAAATGTCTGAGAAATGTGATGTTCAGATCGAATGATTCTCTTCCGACAATTGTTCCATTGGTGATCTGAACGACAAAAAAGAAGAGTCTCTATAAATGTACACTATAGCGCTACCTGTGTTAGCGCTGAGTAACTGCACTGTGCACTGCATTTTTATTTTGTTATCCACTTAATATTTAAAAACAACTGAACAAAAACTTTTTTACGATAGAGATTACATTTTGTTTATCAAATATGCATTAAAATATATATTTTTAGGCATCATTTGTTATTTTTATGCTTAAGACAATATGTGTTAAATTATGTTCATTTTTCCCTTAAATTTTTCACTCTTTGTTATATTGCAGACATTTGCTAAAATCAATTAAGTTCATTTTTTTCTTTATTAATTTACACACAGCACCCCATATGGATGGAAAAACACAGAATTGTTGACATTTTTGCAAAAAAACAAAAAAACAAAACTTAAATATCACATGGTCGTAAGTGCTCAGTCTTTAGTAGAAGCACCCTTTTGATCGAATACAGCCATGAGTCTTTTGGGAAATTTTCTTCACACCTGGATTTGGGGATCCTCTCCAGGTCTGTCAGGTTGGATGGTAGACGTTGGTGGACGGCCATTTTTAGGTCTCTCCAGAGATGCTCAATTGGGTTTAAGTCAGGGCTCTGGCTGGGCCGTTCAAGAACAGTCACAGAGTTGTTGTGAAGCCACTCCATTATTTTAGCTGTGTGCTTAGGGTCATTGTCTTGTTGGAAGGTAAACCTTCAGCCCAGTCTGAGGTCCTGAGCACTCTGGAGAAGGTTTTGGTCCAGGATATCTCTGTACTCGGCCGCATTCATCTTTCCCTCGATTGCAAGCAGTCGTCCTGTTCCTGCAGCTGAAAAACACCCTCCCCAGCATGATGCTGCAACACCATGCTTCACTGTTGGGACTGTATTGGACAGGTGAGGAGAAGTGACTGGTTTTCTCCACACATACCGCTTAGAATTAAGGCCAAAAAGTTCTGTCTTGGTCTCATCAGAACAGAGAATCTTATTTCTCACCATTTTGGAGTCCTTCGGGTGTTTTTTAGCAAACTCCATGCAGGCTTTCATGTGTCTTGCACTGAGGAGAGGCTTCCGTCGGGTCACTCTGCCGTAAAACCCCGACTGGTGGAGGACTGCAGTGATGCTTGACTTTCTCCCATCTCCCGACTGCATCTCTGGAGCTCAGTCACAGTGATCTACGCCTCTAAATTCTGAATTCATAACTCATCATTGTGTGATATAAAGTCTCAATCGACTTCTTTTCTTAGAATTGAGAGTTATAAAGTCCGGTTTTGAGTGAATTGTGATATCTCACAATTCTGACTTTATAACTTGCAATTGTGAGTTTATATACCTGTATATATATATATATATAATTACTTTTTTTCTCTCACTCCATTACCTATGGAAGCCTGTTTCCACCAGTGAAAGGGTTAGTGTAAAGTCAGGATTGTGAGATATAAACTTGCAATACTGAGAATCTGTCTTCTTTTCCTGCTCAAAATTAGACTTTATATCTTACAATTTGCAAGTTTATATCATGCAATTGTGAGAAAAAAGTCAGAATTGCAACTTTATATCACCTAATTGTGAGTTATAAAGTCAGATTTCCGAGATATTATATATATTGTGAGATAAAAAGTCGCAATAATCTTTTTACATTTTTTTGTTCAGTGGCAGAAACAGGCTTCCATAAGTAATGGAGTGAGAAAAATCTATTTACATTAAAAGGTAAACAAGTTTTCATTCCCCATTAACAGATATGTTCTTATTTTAAGCACAAACTAACATAATATTGTTACATTTTCCAAAACTTAATTTTACATTTTCATCTCAAGTAAATGTATGTGGATTTAAGGATGTTTAGATGTTAGATATTTTAAACAAAAATACTGTGGAAAATATATATATATATTTTTTTGCAATGCATGCAACATTTATGCCATGGCTATGATTTTAAGCTCTTTTTTAAGACTTTTTAAGGTTTTGAGTTGACTAAAGGAGAATTACTACTTTTTAGGACCTGTAGTTTTTCAATATGGAAATTTACTGTAAAGAAAAGAACTCTTGGTAGCACTCCATACTTTCAGAAATAAAGACAGAAAAGCTGTCACTGGGGCCGTACTTTTTCAAAAGGTACAAGTTTGTACCTAAAGGGTACATTTTAATACCTTAAATATTTTAGTTTTTAAAGAGTACATATTTGAACCTAATAGGTAAAAAAGTGTACCTTTTGAAAAGGTACCGCCCCAGAGACAGCTTTTGTATCTTTATTTCTGAGAGAGTACAATGTGTCATTTGTTAACATTAACGTATTAACCAACATGAACGAACAATGACCAACATTTATTACAGTATTTAGTGAGAGTTTGCAAGGTTATCGATTAATATTGACATCCGGGTCTGTTCATGAGTTGAAAATATAACATCCGGTTACATAACATAGTTGTAAATCACATAGTTGTACATAACATAGTTGTAAATCACAGGTGTACAGGTCAAATATTCTCAAAAATGTTGTTTGTTTCACAGATGAAAGAAAGTCGTACATGTTTGAAATGACAGGAGGGTGATTAAATGAAGACTGAAAGCTCATTTTCTGCTGAAAGAACATTCTGACTGACACTTTACCCTCAGGAAGGTGAAGTCTGTCCATTTCTGATCAGATCTCTTCACCTTCTCTGCTGGTCCGAGGTCAGGAAGATTAGCACAAATCTCTCAGATGACAAGCATCACAATCCTGGCACTATTTCCAGCGCTTTGCATTACAGACACTGTTACCGGACTGCATTCCCTCACGTCAGAACCAACCCTTTATATTCACTGATGCAACACTGAACTTTTGACCAGATCCATGCATGAAATGCATCTTTCTGCTTCTGAACTTAAAAGTGCATTAAAATCATCATGATGTTGCTTAATTTTACATCAGCAATATACTGTCAAAACACATCATCCTGCGCTGGATCACAGTAACATTCATGGTTCAGAGTATTCAACATAAAAGGTCTTTGTGCTTGCTTTTAAGAGCAGGTTGAACCTTTGAACCTCCACTGAAGCTAAAAACATCCACACGTTGAACCTCATGAGCAGCACATGATGATCTCCATTCAGAGCTGCTCTCTGATTGAGTTAACCTTTCAAACAAGGTTAGAGAGAAGACGAGAAAAACAAAGAGCGACAGAACGCAGAACGAGGAAATGCGTTGGAATAACCAGCAAATATTAATCCAGAACAACATAAAAACCTTTTTGTTTCTCCTGATGCTCTTAAGGACAGTTAAAGGGACAGTTCAGCCAAACAGATGATCATCCTCATGTTGTTTAAAACTTGTTTGACCCTCTGTGGAACACAAAAGAGATGTTAGGCAGCTTTCTAATACATCTAAGGCTACGCCTACGCTAATCCAGTAAGTGCTGAGATATTTTGCTAATAAAATATGCTTGTGTTAGAAGAACCAATAAGGCAAAGAAATATTTTTAAATATTATATGCATACATATGTTGAAAACAGCAAGGCTCAATAAAGTTCTTGAAATTTAGTTTCAACCGTCATATACAAAAAGAGATTTGTACAGCTTACATTTGGATTCAAATTCAAATGTGTTACATGTTTTGTGTGTTACGTTTTTTTTTTTTTAGTGGGACAAATTCAAGATATAAACTGCGAGATATAAAGTCGGAAAGACATAACAATTCTGAGATAAAAACTCACAATTAACTTTTTTTTTTATTCAGTGGCAAAAAGTGGTTTCCATGCAATGTTTATTTATTTATATCCTGAGTAATTTTGCTTTGTAAATATATCTTGCTTTAAGAACGTTAGATATTAGTACTGGAAAACAAGACAAAAATACTGAGTACGAATTATTTGCAGTGAGTGCACTATAGTTTTTATGCAAAACAGATGGTTAAGAAACAGGAAATATAATGTACACGAACAGTGTAAACCTACTTCAATTCCATCTCCGAAGCAGCTCTTGCAAAATGTATCAATAATTAAGAGCAGCTCTACAAAAGACAATAGCTTCATTATTCAGCTCATCTAGTAGTGTTAACTAAATCTCATATATTATATATTTCTATGGGTGACCCACATATCTAAAGCACATTAATGTTACTCTTCAGTAAAACAAGTTTAGGATACAAGAAAAGTGCTGTTAATGTAGAACAGTCATGTGAACATGATTGCTAAATAAAAGTCTTTTATTTGACATTTCCTTCCTATTCAGACACGCTCATGTAACTGTATTTAAGTTGGCATGCTGTGTTCTTCTCAGGCTTAAAAAACAGAGAAACCTTAAGGATGAAGAAAAGAAAGCGTTGCACAGAGGAATTCATTTATACGTGCAGCTGAAGCAACAGATCACAGCGAGTTCAGGAGATATGGAGTGTGTTTCTAGACATGCATTCAGTGCCACAGAAAACCTGAGACGTACACACATCTGTTAGCAATCGCGTCAGCACTGATCGTACCATTCAATGGCTTACTCAGGACTTTTATCAGCTTTCAGGTTTGTACAGATAATAGGAAACAAATGACAGGCCACATACAAATACAGACCTGTAAAAACAATTCGCTTGAGGAGATGCAACACTGGTCATTTTCGATACAAGGATGAAAACATGGAGGATTAATGTTGTTTGGATACAATCTGTCATGAATTACAGCTCAAGATCTTCCTTCAGGAAACTTTCCATGTTCATCATGATTACCATAGAAAATAATTACATTTGTAGCTAATAAGCTAAAAGCTTATTATATATAAAAAATGTTTTTTGAAGTTGTTAATAAAGATTACTGTAGTGTGTCTTTTTCAGTTTTTCTACTTCAAAACTCACATTTCACACTTAATTCAATGCATCACTTTCTTTACGATTTTGAAAAGTAAAACACCCATTTTTCACACACATCAGTTTTTTTTTTTCAGTATAGGCAGCGATCTAGAAAAGATTGTCCAGTTTATACTTTTTCATTGTAAAACTACTTGCCTTGGTGTAAACAGTCTTGTTCTGGTGTTCTTTAGTGTATTAATGAATTTGAGCTAAATATTGAATTATTAAAATTTAAATATGGGATGAAACACACATACTGTGTCACGGCGCAGGACACGGATCACACACACTCAAAGAAACCTTACGACATTGACAATCGACAAACAGGACAGAATGCAATGGCCTTAAGTACACAAGGGAAGATGCAGGACAGGTGAGAGACACAGGTGACAAGGGTTAACTACTCAACTTAAACAAGAACAGCAACTAGACCGTATAAGGACAAACAGGAAATAACAAAACAAAATCAAAACGAACTAGTGACAGTAACATGGACAAGGGCATGACATCATCTCCCCCTCCCAGAAGGTGTGTCCTCGCACCCAGAGACATTCACAAGGGGAGGGAGGCGTCCTGGAGGCCGTACGGGGTAGAGTCTCTAGGTGCCGTATACTCGGCTGGCCCCAACCGAACTAAAGCCTCGGGTGGCCATGGCCAAATCCCCTACCTCCCTACCCACCACTTCCAAGACCGTAACCCTTTTACCCCCCCAAAATTTTCTTGGGGAGGTCAGCCAACCATAAGGTTCCTGGGTCATGTGGGTGTCCATAGGGCGCTCTTGTAGCGCGGCTGTGGAGGGCGCTCTTCAAGTATAAACACAAGGGGGATTGGCTCCACTGGCCGTAATACAGGGACTGGAATTGGGATTGGCTCTCCTGGCCGAGACTCTGGAACCGGGATCGGGATTGGCACTCCTGGCCGTAATCTAGGGACTGGAATCGGAATCGGCACTCCTAGTCATAAACTAGGGACTGGAATTGGGATTGGCTCTCCTGGCCGTAATACAGGGACTGGAAACAGGATCAGCTGGGAACAGGGATCGGAATCAGTACTCCTGGCCATAAACTATGGGCTGGAACTGGGATCGGCACTCCTGGCCCAGGAACTGGAATCTGGAACGGCTGTCCTGGCTGCAAACTAGGGACTGGATTCGGGAATGGCTCTCCTGGCCGTAAATCAGGAACTGGGATTGGGAACAGCTCTTCTGGCCGTAAATCAGGAACTGGAATCGGTAACGGCTCTCTTGGCTGTAAATCTAGAACTGGATTCGGGAACGGCTCTCCTGGCTGTAATTCAGGAACTGGAATCGGGAAAGGCTCTCCTGGCCGTAAATCAGGAACTGGGATCAGGAATGGTGGAACGGGATCCACGGGGATCTGGAGCCGTTTTAGGGGAGTTGACTCTGATGGACCTCCATACTGTGCATACCTAACCAGAATAGCATCCACAGTGTTCGCTCGCTCCAGGACACCTGATGATATAACTCCACGAACTCATCCACATAAGCCTCAATGGGACGGCCATCCTGGGTGTGGGTTTGGAGTAGTGCCCGCTCCATCTGTTAGGGTCGATCGTTCTGTCACGGTGTGTTCGTGGCGAAGATGCAAACTTGGTAAGGTAAAATAAACTTCACTTTATTTAAACTTACAGGACATGGATCAAACACTCTCAAAGAAACCTTACGACATTGACGATTGACACACAGGACAGAATGCACTGTGTAAAGGCAAAAAGACGTAAACTTACAACTGCGGAAAGGGTTTTCTCTGTTTCAGCCACCTAACAAAACGTAAATGTGACATTTAACAATTCTTTCTTTGTTGCTCACAATTGCGATTTTACTACAAGAAAATCTACAATTATCAGAAAACTCTGAATTGCAAGAAATAAAGTGTTTTGCAAGATTATTTGTATCTTGCGAGTATCTCGTATTTCTGACTTTTTACTGTTTCAGCCACCTAATAAAAAACTTACTGCGATGCTTTATTTTTAATTAATTATTTCTTTTTTGCTCACAATTGCGATTTTACTTTGCGAGTTGACTTTTCTTCTCAGAATTGTGATGAAAAAAATCTGAATTGCAAGACTTTTATTAAGTTCTTTCACAATTCCAACTTATCTTATTTACTGGTGGAAATGGGCTTTCACAGCGATTCTATCACATTACAGTCACACAATGTTCATGTCTTGGCCCCATCCTTTTTAAAAAGAGATTATTTTAAAGTGTGTCTGGTCTCATAGACTTACATTGCAAATGCCTTAAAGTTAGACGTGAGAATTATTTTATGTGACATTTCAGATCTCAGAAACTCAAAAAACTTTAAATAAACAGACATGAAAACTGAAAAAACTACCATGAAAGTGCCGCAGTGGAAATGAACGCACAGAAGGATAAACACCTCTATAATCCTCCGATTCAAAGCACAGCTGGAATTCCTGGCGCTCCGATAATTCTCATTCCTTTGTTTTGAGAAAGAATGAAATCTTTCATGGCAGAGTCTCCCAAATCGGCTCGGCACACGTGCGATGGTTTGGGAGCGAGCTATGAATAATAGATTTGAGGCCGTTGCCTCCTGTGGTGAGGTGATCGCTTAATTAGCCATGATTAGCACTGCTCAAACCCCCAACACTCAGACCACACAACTCCTGTCGAAACTCAGCTCATATTTCATATTCAGCGTGACCTACTTAATTTAGGGAAGAGTTATAAATATTGACTTTCTGTGCTGAACACCTCCAGTCTAATATGAGGCTAAAAATGCCCTAAAATAGTTGTAATTAATAAGCAAAAGTTGATCAAATCTTTAGCTGCACATCACAGCGGAATTAATCACTATTCCCATGAGCAGTTAAAAAGACTGGATAATTAGTCAAACACTACTCCTTCTTCTGCTGTCATTATTGATTTTTATCAGATTACACAGTGTACATTTATTTAAGCACTATATTTATAATCGCATCCAAAATAAAAGTTATTGTTTGCATAATATATGTGTGTACTTTGTATATTTAAATATGCACACATGCATGTATATATTTCAGAGAAATATGTGATTTGTATATATTTACATATTGTAACGCTCGTGCATGGATGAGGCAGACAAAGCAGGTGAGTTAAAAAGGTTTAATGAAGGTTTAGCAGGGCAAACACAAATAGCAGTAATATAGAGAGAAGAGCGATCTCCTGATCTGTCCTTCATAAAGTTCCTAGCGATCTAGGCGAACTCCAGATCGCGTTTACTTGAAGTAGCCACTACTAGATCCTCCGTGAGGGGTGGTGTCAAGGTTCCGTGAACATGGAAGAGAGGTGAGTAGACAAGGTGAGTGAATTCAGGTATGTTCCGCACAGTTTCTCACGTGTTCGTCGTTCGCAATGCTTGTTTGCAGGAACTCCTCATGTAAGTAGATGAGGTGAGAGATTGAGCTTCCAGCTCAATGAAGGTCGCCTTTACAGCGTTTGTAGATTCCTTTCGTGCCCGGTGCAGGTAAGTGAGAAGACTTTAACATCGATCATCAAACAGTAACTTCGTAGAGAGCAAAGACATGGAACACTGTCATGAAAAGGCATCAGGTAAGTAAAAGGGTTAGTACCTTGAGCTCAGCCGTCATGCTTCTAGAGAAGGCAGCTTAAATACTACATGCTTAATTGGGTTCAGGTGAGTGCAATTAATAGTCTGGAGACTGAGAGCGAATCGTGACGGCTGACCTGGGATCAGTGGAGCTGGCTGGTTTGATACATATAATATAGATTATAAATATATGTAAATGTTTTCTAAATATATATTGTATGTGTTTCTATTTTTTTTATACAGCACATTATGTAAAAATATATATATATATTTTAGATGCGATTAATCACAATTAATCGTTCGACAGCATTGTTTGTCAATTAATCTTTTAAAGAAATTTCAATTAGTGTGACAACAAAATATTTGAAAAGTTTAATTTTACTCTATAACAACCAAACAGATTCAGGGAATAGTTGTCTCTCCTTAAAAAGGAACTGAATCTGTTGCGCCATCTAAACAAACTGATTCACTAAAACGAATCAGCAACTGCTTTAGAAGAAATGAATGCTTTTATAAATCAAGAGTGCTTTAAATTGATCAAAAGTGGCAGTCTAATGGTTTTTTTATGGAGGATGTTTAAATGAATGACTCGCGAGTCACGAGCATCGATCATTATGACTGTATGAATCAATATCACGTGATAAAAGACAAATGCACGAATCGTTCCTGTGAGCAACTGCTCTAACCGCTGCGATATGGCTTGAATATTGGGCTTTATCTCGCAAATAATTATTTACTGTTGTTTTCTGAGTATCGGAGAATCGGAGTAACTGTTGAGTTCAAGAGCATGTACACAAACAGGCTTCACTCATCTGGACATCCCGAGTCTGTCCGGTATCTTCAGGTCTTGTCAGGGGTTTATAAAACACAAAAAGCAGGGTTCACACAGGGCAATGTTTTAAACCCTATTTAAAACCTTCGACTAATGAATCTCTAGTGCTAAGGAAATCACTTCTTATTGGTGAATACTTACTAGTTTGAAAAGTGTGTGTGTGGTTTTTTTTTTGGTTAGATTTAGTCGTTGCTAAAGCAGGTCTTTTCTGATGAATGCTCATCTTCACTTTTAAGTGTTTCTGGACAAGCACAGAAAGTGTCCTAGCCTTTGCACTCACGATGAAACACAATCAGTCGGAGTGCTTGGAAACCGCAAGTGAATGGCAGCCGTAACAAGCCTGGACTTCCATAGGTGTCCATTTAATAATGCGCCGTGTTGAAAGATGGGATCCAGTTAAAGTCGAAGCAGGAATAATGAGACCATAACAAAACACTCAGTCTCTGCTGGCTGGAGAGAAAATTCCTCGGGCGTCTCACAACACTGCGGATGGTTTTTTACAAGGCCTGTTCCTGGACTCGAGCATCACAAGGTCATCTTTTTAGATGTTTGCTGAAGATCCGCTCGGAATACTTGAATGGCAGAATGTCCTTCTTGAGTTCACCTTTCCTAAGTCTTTAAACTCAGCGGCACGGAAGCTAGTCGTAACTCCTTCAGCGAGCGGCAGCTGCAAAGGCATTGGGGCTGCTGCCAGGCTCGTCTCTGAGGACACGGCGTTGTGACAAGGTTCTCCAGTTTCACATGGCACAGATTCTCCAGGGAGACGCGCCGCTCCCATGGGAGTCACCTGATACAAACCCCTCTCTAAAGTGCCGGTTTATGTTCCAGAGAAAAGAGGCATCCTGCTCTCCTCAGATGCCTGCGCTTCAGAAGCGGAGTTGGGAATTAACTGTTCAGAAGGATGGGTTTATTATTGTGACACTCCCTCCAGGCATGTAAAGGGTTTGTTTTTATTTTCACAGCTCAGTCAAAGAAAGCATGCTATTGTCTATGTAAGAAAAGGGCTTTTTTTTTCCCTCTTCGTGATATTGAGAAATCCCTTCGGAATCTGGAGTTTGCATTAAAAAGGCAATATTTTTCAGTACATATTTTTATGAAAAGTTTTGTAGTGGAGTCTGGCTAAACTATCCAGGATAGTTCAGCACACTGAAAGCAATGCACTTGTGCATGCAAATACTAAAGACTATGCTGCATGCATACAAGCAATGCAAATTTATTGTTAAAAGCGTGGCTTTTTTTCATGCACAGTTTATTTCAATTTAGTTACCAGTTGTATGTAATTCCATTTCTGTTCAATAATTCTCAAAGACCCATTCCCGATAACCATTTGTAAAATTAGTGGTATTATTTAAATTAAAAACATAATTTCAGTCCAGAAATTATGTGCTGATTTTCAATTGTTTTTCTGTGTAAACATGCATAAACATCTTGCATCGTCTCAACATTTAAAAGTAGTTAAAATTAAAAGAAAATGCAACTCTATGCCTTGTGGTTTTGTTAATTCCACCGCCCGTGTCTTGTGTTTCTTAATGCAAAATGTGCTTTGCTTGAACTTTGAATCACACATTTATGAAGCAGTGGGCATTGGTTTATCGTATGAATCCAATCTGATTCCGATTCTGAAAGCTCTCTTTACAGGAACTCTAACTCATGTGTTAAAGGTTATTTTGATTGTAATTGATAAAACAGTCAGATTGAAGCATTTACAAGCGATAATTCCAGTCTACTGAAATTTTTACATGAAGCCTATTTAGTCCAGTTGAGCGAGGGCACATTGTAACAGATTTTTTAATTACACTGTAAAAAACAATCTGTAAAATTTACAGTAAAAAACTGGCAGCTGTGGTCGCCAGAATGTGACCATACAACATACAGTAACAGCGGTTTAGGTTTTATGGTTTTAAGTTAAATTTACAGTGAAATTCCGTTATTTCATTAGCTGATATAATTTTCATATCACAAGCTATTAAAGTAGTGAAATCTGTTTTGTAGCTGTGAAATACACTGATAAGTACCAAATGCAGGAGGTGATGAGAAAGTCACATGATGAACCCAAGCCGCTTATCGCGTCTCACAAAGACACAGAGTTTGGAACCAAAGATCTCAAATGTGGACTCATACTCATACCAAAGCACAGATTTCCACTGGTCTATTGACCATTCCTTGTGTTTCTTGGCCCAAACACATCTCTTCTGCTTGTTGCCTCTCCTTAGCAGTGGTTTCCTGGCAGCTATTTGACTGTGAAGGCCTGATTGGCGAAGGCTCCTCTTCACAGTTGTTCTAGAGATGGGTCTGCTGCTAGAACGCTGTGTGGCATTGATCTGGTCTCTGATCTGAGCTGCTGTTAACTTGTGATTTCTGAGGCTGGTGACTC
>JAUMHQ010000076.1:21372195-21406990 GCA_032361165.1 Enteromius paludinosus
CAGGGTCCATGTGCACAGTACAGTTCTAATCCGATTCACGATCAGATTAAGATAATTTGCGCATGAAAACATGACTACTGATGGACTGGAGTGCTGTGGATTATTCTGATGTTTTTATCAGCTCTCATTCTGACGGCACCCATTCACATCAATGTTGAAATGCAACTTTTCTCATCTACATCTTGTATGACCGGAGCGTGAGGACTTTTTCAGCACATTTTGATTTTTGAGTGAACTATTCTTTTAATAAATGAATTAAAGACTATTGTTAGGGACCCAATGCATTAGTTAGGCATCAGCTAAAATGAAGTAACTGAAAACACCTTTTAAAAGTCTTAAACAACAAAACAAACTCACTTGCCATAACAAAAGAACGTTTTGTACAAATGTGAAGTTTATTCTTTAAAGAAGTGAATAATATATAAACTATTGTCTATAAATATAAAGAGTTTTTAATAGTATCACAAGCAGAAGTTTGACAAAGAAGAAAATAACAGATGTCACCGGTGTAGAAAACCGTAATATAGGCTTCAATGCTAGATTGATTAAATACATCTCAGATCCATGCAAACGCATCTCACAAGAACAGAGTTTAAGAGCAGGCCTCTATCTACCAGTGCTTTCTGTAATCACCTTTAACAGAGATTCCTTTGGAAAACAAAAACATTCATTTGCATGAGATAATCACCGTAAACAATCAAGGATCAATATTATCTGATGTTCAGTAAAGGGCATCTTTTTTAAAAGAAAGCACATGATGACACAACAAACCCTGAAGAATTGTGAACAGGATGATGTGAACGACTCTTGTGCAGTGCTTGAGCGATGTGTGGCGGTGATACCGATAACCACAGCGCAGGCCGATATGCCACCGATACAACTTAAAAATCAGTTACAAATATCAGAAAAAATTGCTGCATCCATTAACAGATCTGCTGGTAGATTTTGGAAATGATAAACAGGACAAACCGACATGATTATCGCTTACGATCATGTCAAAAGAGCCAAATATCGGCCGCTATATCGGTTCATCACTACACATACATGTATGCATCAGAAAGTCTACATCACGTTCATGGAGTAGCTTGTATACCAAAACAAGCATTCAACGGAGTTATTTGGGTTTTTTAAGAACTTATTTCAATACCGATAACAAGAGCACAGACCGATATTATTTAAAAATCAGTGCCGTCAAAAGATTCATAGCAGTTAATCACATCCAAAATAAAGGTTGTTGTTTCCATAATATATGTGTGTGTGTACTGCGTATGTTTATTGTGTACACTGTAAAGACTTTTTTGCTGTAGCTGATTAATATTTTTCAAATTTACTGGCAACAGTTTGTTCAAACATAAATAAACATTAAAGATAAACAAGTCTTTTATCTTTCAAAACAGCCAGAATTGGTTCCCAGAAATGCTTTGCATGAGGCTGTTAGTTTATTTAATCTTTCCTGTTCCTGTTGATTTATCTTTGAACAAACAGTTGCCATTAAATAACTTTACAACTTGATTGTATATATTTTTTTAAAAATGTTTTGTTTATATATTAATTTTATTTATATATAATATAAATCATATGAATATATACATGTACATCTTTTCAAAATGTATACTGTATGTGTGTGTATTTATACATTCATAATAATTATACACAGCACACACACATATATTATGTATATTACCCCAAAACATATTTTGGGTGCGATTAATTGCAATTACTCCTTTGACAGCACTACTAAAAACAAGTAAAATTATCCGAAAATCCACTTGTATTCTGATTAAGAGGCCAGCTGGTAGATTTTGGAAATGACACACAGGGCAAGCAGATGCTGATCATCTCAAATATCGGCCGATATATATAAATGCTGATTTTCACACCATGGATTCGTTACAATACAACAAAGTTTGAGAAGTGCGTTGCAAACACTGTCCATCCTGTTCTAGCTGTATGTTTAGAGGTACTTTTGTGCAAAAGAGCCAAAGGAGAACACAAACCCTTCAGAAACATCACCAAAGTTCATTACAGACTGAAGAAAAACATGTACACATTTCTTTGAGTTGAACACAAGTGCAGGACCCCAATGCTGCTCCGAAGTGAAAAAAGGCACTTAACTTTACATCTTAAAGAACATCTTGAAGATTGCTGCTGTCCGAGCCCAAGACAGGCCAGGAGACCAGCAAACCGGTTCAGGCTGGGTTAAGCACGTATGGGTACTTACAGTTTTTGTTCTAGCTCCTATAGTCTCAGCCTCCAGAAAACACTCCAGTCCTATAATTCATCTGATCTCACTCCCAAAGCTTTCATTTAAAGCTCAATTCTTTCCATGATACGCAGCCTTAAGTGCTGGGTGCACAATTCACACACATTATCATCATCATCATCATTCTGCATTATTTGCAAGTAAAAAAGTTTGAATATTTGCCCGTGGAAATACTGATGTCGATAAAAAAAGACCCAGTTTTACATACAGATCCCCACCCAGAATAATCCAAGAGAAAAGGCTTAAATAATCTCCAAAAACATACGGCTTGTCCAAAAACAGTTCCTCTGATTAAAAAAGAACATCCGAGTGAGATTTAAATACAAATATATACTTACAAAAATCACAATGTTTATGTACAACGCGAAGGCCGTCTCTTTAAACAGTTGCTTTTTTCCAACAGAAAAAGTGAATAATAAAAAAATCACACTGTTGTTTCCCCCTGTTTGCTGTTCGCCAGTCTCGTGTAGAACTTCCTCCACGAGTTTAGCGTCTTTCCGGACCATATCCAGAATCCAGACGTGATGCCCACGATCAGGGTCATCAGATACTTGATCATGAACACCGTGAAGTCCGGGTTCATCTGCGGGTTGTGCACGGGACAAGGCACTGCGTACGTTTTGCACGTTTGAGCGCTCCACGTCTGTTCCCACTGATCCCGAAAGGCCTGTTCGTAGAAGTAGCACGCGATCACGATGGTGGCCGGAACTGTGTAGAGGACGCTGAAAATGCCGATGCGCACCATCAGCTTCTCCAGCTTCTCCGTTTTGGTGCCGTCGTGCTTCATAATGGTCCTGATGCGGAACAGAGACACGAAGCCCGCCAGCAGGAACGAGGTACCGATGAACAGATAGACGAAGAGCGGCGCCAGGACGAATCCGCGCAACGCGTCGACGCTGTTGATGCCCACGTAGCAGACGCCGCTGAGCACGTCTCCATCCACTTGACCCACGGCGAGGATGGTGATGGTCTTGATGGCCGGCACTGCCCACGCTGCTAAATGGAAATATTGCGAATTGGCTTCAATGGCCTCGTGACCCCATTTCATCCCGGCTGCGAGGAACCAAGTGAGCGCAAGAATGACCCACCAGATGGAGCTGGCCATGCTGAAGAAATACAACATCATGAACAGAATGGTGCAACCTTCCTTTTTGGTGCCTTGCACCACTGTCCTAAACTCGTTTTCGAACTGCTCATTGCACACCACTTTGTCCTCCAGCAGAAATCCGGCGATGTATGCGATGGACACCATCGTGTAACACCCGGAAAGGAATATGATGGGTCTTTCCGGGTAACTAAAGCGCTTCATGTCCACTAGATAAGTCAAGACGGTGAATAAAGTAGACGCGCAGCACAAAACCGACCAGATGCCGATCCAAATGCGCGCAAACTTCTGCTCGTCCTCGCTGAAGTACATCATCCCGTGGAGTTTCTTGGGCTCGCACGGCGCGCCGCAGTTTTCCTCGCCCATGAAGCGGTAGTTGAGGTACGGAGGGACTTTCAGAGAAGTTGGGCATCTAAAACGCCCCTTCCTGGGATGCTCGGGTGTCGCTTGGGTCACGTCTGGAGTCGGGTTGACCGGTGCGCTCCGCTCAGACGTGTTCTGCCCCACGCACAGCTCTCCGCCGTGCACCGGGAACGACTCGCAGGCGAGACTCTCCGGCCACTGGAAGCCGAATTTATTCATGAGCGCCTCGCAGCCTTGGCGCGCGCGCTCGCACAGGGAACGGCACGGAGGCAGCGCTTGCTCCAGCACCGTGCAAACCGGCGCGTACATGGAGCACAGGAAGAACTTGAGGTCCGGCGAGCACTGCACTTTAACGAGCGGGTAGAACTGGTGCACCTCCAGCCCCGCGTCCTCCTGGTTCGTGTGTCCGAGGAGGTTGGGCATGATGGTCTCGTTGTACGCGATGTCCGTGCACAGAGGGATGGTGATGGGCTGGCAGAAGCCGTGCTCCGGAACCGACATGCCGCGCTCTCCGTACTGCGCGCCCGCTCTCAGTATTCCGAAGGCGAGCAGGAAGAGCGCGGACGCACCGTGCGCGGCCATACTTTCCTTCTGCGGTTAGTCTCTTCACAGCCAGCTCGCCAGCCAGCGCTAGTCTTCCCCTCCAACTCCCTTTGTCGATGTATCCTGTCAAATCGGTGCGCAGAAACTTTTGGGAAAGTGCAGCGGCGCCCCGGACGCGGATCGCGAAACGCGTGAAGAAAATCAGCACACGAGCGTCTGAGAGGCGAATAAAGAGTCGCGCTGTGTCGTGTCAGAGTTTCTGTGAGCTGTTCAAACCTGTTTTCAGGCGCCCTGCTGTCTGCTGTTCATAAGCGAGACGCGGGCGGGGCTTTACGGACAGATGGCTCGCGTTAGGGAGCGTCGGCATTTCGTTCGCCTGCGGTTCGTTTTGCGTTCTTTTTACGTTCTTTTAACGTTCACACTTCGAGTTTATTTATCTGATAACTTTTAACAAAATAACCTTCTTTTAGCAATTTGTTTTACCAATATAAATTCAGAATGGAGTACTAACTTTACTGAAAAACACAGTTTGTTTTTTTTTGCGTTCTTTAAATGTTTTTTAAACGTTTTTTTAATGTTTGCATTTCGAGTTTGTTGAGCAAAACGCATTATCTCTGCTGACTTCATAGATAAGAACAGTGAGTAACTTCAGACTTCAGTGTTGAATAGAACTTATTTTATATGATAACTTTACCGGTATGATATCTATTTAGCAATACATTTTACCAATATAAAAATAAAATGGAGTACTAACTTCACTGAAAAACACTGGGTGTTGCAATTTCCTTTAGCTAAGGTCTGTTTTTTGTTCTCTTTATGTTCATTTCACACTTGTTCTCAGACTTTTGTTGGATGTGAATCATAACTTTACCAATATAATATGTATTTAGCAATGTTTCCAACAATATAAACCCCGAATGAAGTTAATTCAACAATAGAAAACCTACCACACTGAGAAAAAAAAATGGTGTAGGGTTTACTAAACTATAACTCAGATATAAGTAATAAATAATTGAAAATAAACAGCAAGCAATGTGAAATTCAGAAGTAGAAAGATATATCTTATATATATATCTATATATAAATATTTTTTGTTAAACATTCCAATAATGTTTTACAACTTCTAAAATATTTTTTACTGTGTACTTATGGAATACTTGTAATGCTGTAAACACTGTATACTACAATCGAAGCAGTACACATACTGTATGCAATGAGAAAATCTCAAATATTGTCACATGATCTCATCACATTGTAGGTTTAATTCAGTGAGTAGTGCACAGTATATACTGTAATATTGTGGGTATGCTTTTTTAAACATAGTTCTTTACTAATGGACTTTAGTCAGTGATATTTATTTTGACGCTGATGCAAACATGGTGTGGACTTTATATTGACCACTGAAGCACATAACCTTCAGATTTAATAATAATGCAATATCGCACCTTTCCTGGGCTCAAGGAGGCTTTACAGGATACAACAAATATTCATTACAAAGTATTAATTAAGTGGGCATCTGCCCAATCCAGTCACAAATAATGCATTTGCACATTACACAAATTAAGTATTAAAGACATACATGTGCTACATGTACAGTGCTATTTCAAATACGTTTTAAGCTTTAATCTAAATTCACTGAAAAAGGTAACTGTTGAGAGTGCCAAAGTCAGTTGTAGAATTACACCCTGAATGGATAGGGAGCTGGACTTGTAACCCACAGGCCGTGGGTTCGAGTCCCAGGTCGGGCAGGGATTGTGGGTGGGGGGAGTGAATATCCAGTGCTCTATTCACCTTTAATACCACGACTGAGATGAGACTCTTGAGCAAGGCACCGATCCCCCAACTGCTCCAGGTGTGTGTTCACAGTGTGTGTGTGCGCGCACTTGAATGGGTTCAACGCAGAGCACAAATTCCTAGTATTGGAAAACATACCTGGCCACATCGTGTCCTTTCTTTTTTCCTTTCCTAGAAGTCTGCTTGCCACACAAGAAAACAGAGACGGCCCCTAACACACAGCCCTGAGTGCTGTCCTCCTATTGGCTACTGTGAGTGTCTGTAGGAGAAATGAGAGGAACATGATTTGCTCTGACAGGGGAATGTAAAGACAGCCTTCACTAAGAGTCTGGATACTGGCTGAATACAAAACAACTTCTGCCTGAGTAAAGATTTCATTCTGCCATCTTCCATTCGGTCTTACTGTGAAATACTGTTTGATTAACTAACACCGTAATGTGCTTCCAGTTCAGCCGCTCGCAGTGGACTTTCTACTGGAGAGCGAGTAACACAGTTTACTGCATTTTAAATGTGTAGCATTTGAGCTTAATCACTTACGAACCTTTCATTTCATTTCAGTTCACTTTGAGTGAAAATGAGCAGGTGAAAAGGTAAATCCAGAAAAGCTGAGATGCCCAGATCTGAATAATCCTGTAATAGACTGGACTGGCCAAACCAGAAAGAGATGACATGTAAAACCCGCAGGTAAACGCACTGATAATGTGTCACGCAGGGAATTTGACTATTTAGCATTACGTACATCGACACTCAAATGGCTTTTGCATTCTTACAAATATAGGTTGCAAAGGTTTTTGTTTGTTTGTTTTGCTGCGATGCCACAGAATGACCACTTTTGCATCCTCAAAGAACCTCTCAGCGAACGGTTCTTAATAGAACCAGCTAAAAAGACATTTTAATGATGTAAAGAACCTTTTCCTTTGTAAGAAGACCTTTTTGAGCAATGCAAAGATTCCACTGATATTAGAAGCTCTTCGTGAAATCATCAACGCCACTATAACAAAAACAAAAAAAAGACTAAAAAGCAAATATCTTTACTTTAAATCTCATATGTTTTAGTCACATGCCATTGCAATATTCAAATCATGGATTGTGAAAACAGTTGGTCGATCTGAAGCATTAATAAACTTTATTTATTTCAGGTAAAACAACAATAAACAACATTTACAGAAGGACATTACATCTTCCATAATAACATTACATACAGGTTTCTAACAAATAATGCAATCCCTACTCTAATATAGTCTAAGTTTCGTTCGTTATAAAGTGACCAGTTACACGTCTAGGTTCCAGAACCGCTCGTCAAAAGTCTGCATTATTTCAGTGCATCTTACAAAAAAGAAAAATAGATATAGGCAAGTGAAGCGAAAACACAGACTGAGTGTTCAGCACAGCGGATGCATGTTTCCCAACCAGAATACACGGATATGAACCAACCTCCTGATATATACTGTATATACAGCCTAGTATATAACAAAGATTACAAAAAGATTAAATATTCACAGATGAATCGAGAATAACAGGTATTGACAGCACATTCCATAGCAGAGCAAACCGGGAATCTAAAGTAGATTTACATTTATATATCCATTTATTAACTATAGAAGCCCCTTTCTGCCGCCGGATAATTATTATTATCATTTTTTTTTAAAGCATTCACAACTTTTTTCAAGTTTTTTCAGAATTAAGATATAAAATTGCAATTGCAAAAAAAAGTCTGACAATTTCCTTAAAATTTAGTTTATATCTTGCAATTCTGAGAAATAAAGTAATATGCCAGATGTAAACTTGCAACTGCAACTGATTTGTAAGACAAAAAGTTGCAATTACCTCGTCTTATTTTTACGCAGTGGCGGAAACGGGCTTCCACAAATCATCATCTTTGAAGCAAGCGCCAATGATTATGCAAACATGATGTCTCTTTGTTTTTTGTGTGTTTGTCACAGTGCTAAATCGTTTAATATTACTTACTTTTCTTGCAAAAAAGGGAGACTCTGCACACGTTAAAGTGGCGGTAAAATACAGCATGTCGCATGTAAAGCTGCACAAAGGCAGGAGGAGCTCGAACACGTTTCAAGCATTATTGGGCTGCTAATACTAGCTGGAGTCCTTTAAAGCCGCAGCAGGTTTGGAGGCATTAATGCGACGTTTCCACAGAATCGCAGCTCTCTTTGTAGTCGCAACATTTAAACAGTCTCTTCGTTTCTGAGAATATGCAAGTATCAAACGGTTGGTTGAAGAAAGGCCACGTTCACACTGCAGATTGATACAGGAGTCACTCCTTTTCCCCAACACTGCAAAACAATGCTTTCTTATTCAGTATTTTGGTTTTGTTTTCCAGTACAAGAATACTTACATATTAAGTTTTGTCTTTTGAAAAAAATTATTAAAATTTAGCTCATACTTAAAAAAAACCCCACAAATGCAGAAGCTTGTTTATGTCATAGAATAAAAACATATAAAGCATACGCACTTTTCTCCAATATGCCAGACATGAATTCTGAGTTTTGTCTCTCACAATTCTGACTTTTAGATATATTATTATAGTTTATATCTTGTAATTGCCTGTTTTATTATTATTATTATTTTATCCCGTAAACAAGCTTACATAAAAAAACTAACCAGAGGTAAGAAAAATGTAAAATTCAAAGGGCAAAAAAAAAAACCTTACTAACATTTTTTTTAATTAAGCAAAATTTTCTTAATTAAATTTAAAAAAAAAAAATCAGAAACAATATTTAATATATTTTATGCACCTCAAATAAACGTATTTTGATTTAAGGAAGTTAAGAATATTTGCACTAGAAAACAACATTGAATTCACTGATTGAGCGTATTTTAACACATGTTTCCTGTTATTTAATCTGCATTATTCCTTTAGTTAAACTACATTAATGTCTCTATTAACATTTCTTTTGTCCAAAGCAGCAAACACAAACCGGTTAGTCTGCTAGTAATCATGTCTCTAGTTCATGAGACGCCAAAACGTAGCTCAAATTCAGGATTACGAGGGATTATCAGGTTATGCGGCGTGTACGTGGCCTGACCGAATTTACAGGTGCAAAACACGACCTCATGAGCTGGAATGTTGCGCAAACATGTTGAAAAGTGCATTCGCAGTAAGCGTTGACCTTTTAAAGCCCATAAACATCATTGCTCTTTAACTAGTCCTCTGACTATTAGCCACACCATTATGACTAAAGTTCATTTTGCACGAAAAAAAGTATCATGTCTGGATTTGTAGCGTATAATAACCGCAAAGGTGTGATGTGTCACTGGACGTCACGTCTGTACACATTCCATTTGCTTCTGATTTATGAAATGATCTGTCGCTAAACAGGTGTGTTACTATACTCATCTGAACTAGATCAATGTTAACAGTGCAGAGCCAAACATTGCTATTGTTCAATGAGCTCTTGCACTCTTAGAAAGCAAAATCCATTGATATTTTACAACAGACTGACCCAAAAATAGAGATTATATCATTATATTGAGCGTTTGTTGTACAGAAACCGATTGGACGGACATCAACAGGAAGAGCAGTATTAGTCTTCAGATACACAGGCCGGGAGAGTAGTGCACTTTGAGAAGGTTCTTCAATCTCACAACGATGCTCGAGAAATGCATTAGAGCTTCAGTTTGAAATGCTAAAGGACTGTTCACACATCATGCCGTCTTGCATTTCTAAACAGCTGGAAAAGACTTTCCTTGTGTCTCTGCTGGTTCGTTTTGGTGCTATCGGTTTCTTGGTCTTGAAGCTATCCCCTGATCTTCCTGAAGTATTTTCGACCTCTTATATATTATTTTTATATCCTTGTTTTCTTTCGGTTTTCTGATGTTCTGTCTAGTTCTTGTTTTCTGATTTGGTGCATTCTAATCGACTAATCATTAGAATCTTACCCATTTTAAATTTTTGATCATGGTTAAAAGCAGCTTTTATTATGCATTTAGCAGATGATTTTAATTGAATAAATGAATGTTGAAGGTGTCTGTTATTATTAGTTCATGATCCATGACCCTGCTGTTTGTTAGTGGCATGCTTTTAAAATTTGAAAGTATACACAGTAATAAAAAAAGTAAAAATTGTAAGTGTAAACATGTTTTTGTCACATGCATGAGAACGAGTTTTTTTTTTTTTTTAACCATATTTAATCTAAATCCGAGACTCTAATGAAGTCCTGGAGCTTAAATAGTAGTGCAAACAATGACATGGTGATGGGTTTGCATCTCAGTTAATGCATGAACTGATCAAATGTAGACTTTAAATGCAGTGTACTTTAAATTGGATAAAAGCATCTGCAAAATGCATAAACCAAAAAATGCAACAATATACGGAGATGTCCATCTAGCACAGACAATTAAAAACAAACAAAAAAACCCCAGTGGGTCCTGTGTGAACATCCTCTAACAGTTCAAAGTAAAGTTTGGGGTGTTTTAACGATCAGTTAGTGAGTGCAATTCGTTCGAAGATTGTCATGGGGCTTCGATTCATTTCCAAACGTGGACGAGTGAATGTCTTTCTCATGCGCAGTAGCACCAGTGCAAGCGTATTGCCTGTTTTTAACACTCAACGCACATGTAAACGCACACAGACGTACACGAGACTTGCAGTTATCTGCCGTTAGTGATGGTGTTCATTGCTTTAGCGCAGTCCCTGCAGTGAGTGAATGTGCACCATCAGCCGGCAACCATTTTATCGTTATTACTAGGGATGCACCGATACTACACTTCTTAGCCGATATAATAGCCGATTATTCTAAATATCTGCCGATATCGATAATGATTATTCAGAATGATATCTGCAGATACTGATAGCCAATTATTAAGAATGATATCGGCCGATACCAATACAAACAGCTGATTATTCAGAATGATATCTGTTGTTATTATTATTCATAACGATGTTGTCTTATACTGATTATTTGGAATGATATCTACGTGTACCGATAACCGATTATTCAGCATGTTATCTGCCTATAACGACTATTCATGATGATATCTGCTGATAGTGTTTAATCAAAATATGTGGGGAAAATGATAACCGATAATTTAGAATATATACCGATACTTTCGTTTTTTAAAAGGAAAAAAATAGTCCTGTAAACTATGTAGGGAGCCTTTCATTTGGTACATATTAGAAAATTAACAAAACTATATTCAATGCCACTATTTTTTTATATTATACTGATCACACTCAAATTAAAATAGCTTGTATATGTAAGGTCATTTTCATAAAAACTTGTCTTCATGAAAGATTTATTCCAACATATAAGCTCCCTCTGGTGTTTAACTTTCCTGATGTAAATGCAACATTAAGTGACACGGTTTATTGTTTTATAAAAAAATTTTCTTTGGGTTAAATGGTAAATAAGTGATTACATGAGTATTGATACATTGTGGTAGGTTGTACTATATCCATCAAAACCTTCAGATGTTCATTCATTTTAATTTCATGCAAAAAAAAAAAGCACTGCCCCTTTAACTTAAGCACTACAGCAATACATCATGCCACATTTAAAAGTGTTACATAGCATTTATTGTTTGAATTTAGTAATAAAATGTACATGATTTGAAAGATGAGATCTTTGTGATTTTTGGATAGGTGGTGCAATGCAAACAATGTAAATTCTGCAGTATGTAAACTGGATCTGGGAACCCTGGCTTAAAGTCTGGGTGATTTTATAGGGCTGCTGATTCAACAGCGCTGCGTTAATGCGTTATTATTGCTTTAACGTTGACCGCTCTAAATCCAACACAAGACAAGTTGCTGTCTGACATAATTTTCCATTGACTTTTGATTGACAGGAAATCAGCTACTTTTTAAATAACCGATTGATGGCTAAATTACCGGCCGATACATCGTGCATCCCTAGTTATTATTGTGTGAATTATTGTGACTGGGAGCGCAGCTGGACCGTACCATAGCCAACAATGTGGAAGATTGCAGGAAATGCCAGCTTGGTCTCGATAATGCTTGATTGTGCGCAGGAGGGCATTTGGTTTGTTCTCTCAAATAGACATATTTATCTGTACAAACATTCGTATATAGGTAGCTACATACACAAACAGTTTGTATTAATTGCCTTTTGAAGTCTGGACGTTGTTCGCATGCCGTCCATGTGGGAATGTTACACCACATTCCTCAGTCCCACACTGAAGGTCAAACCAGCCAGAAATGAAATTATTTAAATAAACACGAAGAGCCGCTCCCGTTTCGTTCTCCTCCTTGTCCTTTTTCCATCTTCACGGCTGACAGCGCCAACCTGCAAAAAAAGAGAGAAAAAACATTCACTGTCAGTCTTGATGAGCACTTTTAGGAACTGTAGCTTAAGACGCGACGCACTGATTTTCACACGCTGGTGAATGTTGAGATTTTGGCCTATTTGGCTTTCCATAATGTGTTTTTTTCAGAATAATGGAAAGAAAACATCCAAAATACACATGCAAGTGATTATTTATGACACTATCTACTTGTGTCTGTAGATTCCAGCTACCATTCATGTGTTTAAAGGTTGTTTTCTCAAAACGACATGCATGCAATCCTCTGGAAATGGATGTGCATTAGTGCAAATATAACGAGACAATACTTTGTTTGCATATTTAAAAAATAATAAAAAATGTTTCAATCTATGAACTGGTGAAGTATGTGCATTAGTTAATTTTTTGCTCTAACCAGTATTGTTTTGCCTAAACTATATTAAATGAACTACATCTTTAAAGCAGCTTCACAGCTCTGTTGAGGAGGATGATGGGATGCAGAGGAAAGTGTGTTTGTGTGTGTGTGTGTGTGTGTGTGTGTGAGGAAGGGCAGATCCGTCTCGCTTGTTTCTCGGCTAATCTTCTTCTTTTTGTCCCCATTGACCATACTGCTAATAAATAATGCATGCGTCTCTGTGTGTCCGACCTCTCTCTCTCTCTCTAGCAGTCTGTTATGCTCTTTCTTACTCTCTCATTTCAGACTTTCTTCCTTTCTTTGTTGCCCTTCCCCCACTTGATTTCAATCCATGCCTTTGGAAAACCGTTCCTGGAGGATTTGCAAGTGTGTGAGCCAGAAATCAGAGATCATGGAAGGACGCTGCCTTTATCAAGAGCCCAAAGCGTGTGTGTGTGTGAGAGGAAACCGACCAGCTCAGAAACACACCGTCCCACTGTAAACCCAACAAACTACATCCACTGAAGGGTTGCTGATAAACAGATATTCAGTGATATTGATCATAAACACGAGCGATATTTAGTATGCATATATATACTGTAAAAAATGTTTAGTTTTAATCTTTCTAAAGATGTGGAAAACCATTTAAAAACAATAAGAATAAAATTCTCTTTCTGTGTTCAGCTCAAAGACAGGAGCTCAAGTTCAATACACCTCCTGGGACATTAAGTCAAATGATGATAATGATGATGAATATGATAATTTTATAATATAAATATTATACAATAATAAAAAAATTGATGAAATTGAAATATATATTTTTCTATAATCCTGAATTAATACTTCAAATAATTATTATTTAAAAAAAAAAAAAAACAGTGAAGCATATTTTGCTTCAAAATATTGATGTTTTAGGGTTTTTTGTTTAGTATTACTAGCATTTATTAATACTTTAATCATCTGTTCTTTTAATTGCTTGTTATATTTTCAATTTTAGTGCCAGTTTTAGTCATTCTTTATGTGCTTTTGTATTTTTCTTTAGCTTTATTTTTATTTCAGTTTTAGAAATTGAATAATTTCAGTAGTTTTTTAATACTTCTGTTAGTTGCCAGAGCAACTTTGTTTGCTTGTTATTTTTTAAGTTCTTATATTTTATTTAAGTTTCATTCGAGTTGAGAGAGAAATAAACATTTTAATAGTTTTAGTTTTAAATAAACAATAAAACTGACATACAGGAAATTAGTATTTGTCAAGTATATGTCTTCAGCTCTTTGGACAAAAACGGTCCGTTTAGATGCCTGCAGGAGGAGAAAGTGAGCAGGAGAGGTCTCTGACTGATTTAACAAACACAATGAAGAGAAGGGCTCCTATAGTCCGGAGCCAGCAGACGGGCCCCATCCGTGACCTCTGACCCCCCCGCCGACACGGGCCTCGTCACGTCTCAAAGCGTGTAATGAAGTGAGTCAGGCCGCCATTAAACCGCACACACACACTCCGAGCTGACGTTTTAATACGGCTGTGAGTGCTTGCACGTCTCAGAAAAGATTTCCAGTCGCTTTAATAAACACTTGGATTACTTTCCATTTTCTTACAAGTGCAAATTTAATTAAAAGTGAGGATTTAAAGTGCACTGAGAAGTTTCCAGTCATTAAATGCACAGGAATGCTGCGTTGGGGCCAGGACGTGACTCCAGCATGTTCATTTTAATGACCTTCATCACTGCTATGAAAGCCAATAAAGAGCTCCTCGCTAGTGACAGCTTTATAGTGAAGGCAGTGGATTAAACCTTTCAACTAAACAGCTTGTTAAAATCAAGTCACCAAACACCACACCATCACAACCTCCACTGTCATTGGCCAGGCTGACACAAAGTCCCGCCCCAAACTCATGTGATTGGTCGAGTCAGAAGTTGAAATGAAATCATATTAACATTTCTTTATTCCAGGAATGAAAATACTGTTATTTAATGTGTAAAATATGATTTCTTTTCCCCTGTTGAACATAACATTAAAGCTGCTCTTTTATTTAATATGAAAGTGGATGGAGCCGGACACCGTCATAAAACAGCAAAAACTAATAAAAAAAAAGTGAACTTTTGCCTTTGCCACTTGAAAATTTTGCAACTTGAAAAGTTGAAGTACTAAAATTTGTATAAAAAAAAGACAAAATTAATAAATAAATCACAAAAACACTTCAAGTTAAAAAAGCTGAAATAAAGTTAAATAGATGAAAAATCGAATAAAAATGACAAACTAAACTTTAAATGACATATAAAACCTTAACTTCTTTTAAACCCTGCTGGAATACAGCAAAACTGTTAATAACTACCCAAAATAAGAACTGTAAAAAGGACTAAAATGACTAAAAAGTAAAACTGAAATAAACTCAAATCACACATGCATAGAAATATTTTTCGTATTCAACACAAAATCACATTCACACTGCTTATTTACAGTCATGTGATGCTCAGCCCCGCATGCGTGTGATTATTAGATGTTTTTCAGGATGGTTTGGGCAGTAAATGACTGTGATTTCTGCTTCACTCTCGTCTCAGAGTTAACGCAGCGCTGGATCTCAGGTTAAATACTCGTTTTGGATCAATCACAATAAAGCCGTACAAGCACACAGCAGACATTACATAAATGTCCTGGCTTCATCATAATAAAAGTGTGAGGATTAACGGCTCTCGATGATGGAGCGCCGGGAGGATTTACTCTATAATAAATATCATCACGGCCGGTACTATTCAACAGTCTTCAGCAAAATATAACACTTTTTTAATTAATAAAAAAAGTTTAAAGTGAAGTACTTCAAAACTGAAATAAACATGAAAAAGAAAAACATGTTACATTAAAAATTAAATAAAATAGCACATAAAAATGAAATCAGAAATTTTTAATTAAGAAACAAAAATGTATAAAAATGACAAAAACACAAATTATTACTGAAAAAGTAAAGTAAAATTAAATATAATGATGATAATTATATATATATATATTAAATGTTGCCTTGAACAGAAAAGGGAAAAAAAATATAAAATGAAAAATTAAATAAAAAAATAAAATAAAAGCACATGAAAATAATAAAACAAACTAAAATGAAAACTGAAAATAATGTAAAACTACATTAAGTAAAAAAACAAATAAAAATGACTGAAAAAGTAAATTAAATTAAAATTCAAATATTAGAAGAAAAACCTAAATATAAAAAACAAACTAAAATTAAAAATGTACATAACATTACTGAACCTTTCACTAAAATGATAACTGCAAGCATAAAAATTAAAAGCTAATTCAAAAGATGAATAGAAACTTAACATCTAAAACATCTTGTTTTACGCCATTTTGCACTTCAGAGATCCTTCAGAGTCAAACGGCATTGATGTGATGCACTTTCACATGACATGCATGAATCTTTCGGTCTGTTCCTTACGCAAATATGACTAGATTATAGAGCCTGAGCTGTATGGATCACTGATCAGACATTTTTAGAGCTTGACAGGGTAAATCACTTTCAGAGGGACAGAAATCCTGCTGGTTTTCTGATGTTTTGTCTGTGTAAGAGATCTGAACGCCACTGAGCCGCACACAGATGCACTCTGGGAAAGTTGGTTTAGCTCTGTGCCCATGGCTTAAGTGTGTGACCTGACTAAAGAAGATCTCTGTCTGTATTTCACTCGTGAAGAAACAAAACTAAATAAAAACTCTAATTCAAAATACTAAATACTATGAGTAACTAACAGTAAAATACCTGCAGCGTTAGATTCCCGATCCTATTTGAATCACTAGAACTGAGCTGAGCTGAGCTAGGGCCTACAGCAGCTCAAGCACTCTCTGTGAGAACAGCTGAAAGCTTCTGGACGGGAACACCATCATCATTTTTCATGACAACACTAAAGCTGCCTATAGATCTATAAACGGTCCCTGTTCAAAGTCTGGGGAATTCCCACTGAAGTACAGGACGGAGCGACGGAGGAAGATAAAGATCCATCAGGAGCCCCGCTGACAAAACAACCAGTGCTGCTCACAGCAGAGCTTCAGAACCTGCACAAGAACGATATACTATAGACCCTCAACACTACAGCTGCTGCCCGGCTGACTTCAGCGCGCTGCCATGGGGTTGCTAGGGTGTCTGGCTGCTTTCTATGTAGTTACTAGTGTGGTATCCAGGGCGTTGCTATCCGCTTACTAAGGGTGTTCTATGCGGTTGTACAATTTCTCTTAAACAAATAATTCAGCTTCTGAAGGATGAAAAGCACCATAACAGCATCCTTACAGACTGATACTCTAACACTGCAGGTCTTCTGAAGACCTGTGATGCTTTATGTGATGAACAGACGCAAATGTAAGTTCACTGAAGCTCTGACATCTCATACTGCATCCAAAATATTGAGGAGATGTCACGCTGCGTTCTGACACTCAGGATGTTTTACACTCGGTGACATCAAACCAAGACTGAAGCATCAGTGAGCTATGCTTTCAATCTGAATTCAGAGCTTTACCAGTAAATAAGGTCCTTTTGAGATGCTTTTTAACTTGACATAGTTTTTGGGTGAACTGTACCTTTAATATATTTAGACATGGCTGCGGTTGGTGAAGGCCATGCTGGAGCTTAGAGCAGGAGCGGATTATTAATACTGCTCTGGCAACTCTAGAAAGGGCTTTTCTACAGCAGTGGGTGAACAACAATGAGAACTCGTGTCTTATGTATCAAAACCATTAAAAGCATATGGAATCTATGTATATTGGACTGAAAAATGCATATTCAGTGCCAAAAACTGCACTTTATGAGGCTCAAATGTCATTGAGTTTGATTTAGACTGTATCTGAATTCTTTGAATTTAGCCCCATTCTAAATATTCATTTATATATAACATCTGAAATAAAAAGACTATTTGTGTCCAGTGAGCTGCAGGATGCGTTAGCTTTGTTGACTCGGGATGGTTTGATCGACTGATTGTTCTGTACGTTCCCTCCAGCCTCCGTTTGTGTGTCAGAAACGGCCCTCAGCCGCGCGGCAAACAAACACACGCTCGTTCCGGTCAGAGACGGCCGACTGAAGCAGATCAAGCGGGAGCAGGATCTGACGCTCAGCCCAGCCTCAGGCGTCTCTCCTGGATTCCACTTCAAACAACTGCCTGTCAAACACAAAGACAGCTCGGTCTGACATCACAACCGTCCTGAGCTTGACACCACGACCTGCTGCTGCTGTAACACACACACACACACACACACACGCTCGGCTCGGAGCGCCTACACAAACACGCTCCACTGCATTATCTTTAAGAATCCATACAAGGTCTTTCAAAGCATTTCCATTTATGTATTTGGCAGATGCTTTTAGGCAAAGTGACTGGATTATTTCATGCACGCAGTGAGAATCGAACCTGCAAAGCATGCAATCGAAAACCTTTATAGTTCTCAACATCCTGAAAGTGTAAAACACAAACGCACACATGTAAAAGCTGGAGCGCATGTTTTACTGATCAGAAACACAGCGGTCAAGCTCTCGTCTCCCAACCAACGCCTTCCTCTGGGTTTCTGCGAAAGCATGCTTGTTCTCCGGCCTCTGGAGTCTCTCTCTCAAGCGTATGATTAGGACTTGGCCTGAAGCACGGCTGCATGTTTGTGGGAAGTGTGGTGTCACTTCATTAGTGGAAACGACGGGCCGTCTGCAGGGGAGGGAAACAGACGCCTGACCGCAAAACACAAAAAAGCAGAGCTGGCATCCGACTGCCGAGGATCGTTTGGCCGTTCCATGCAACTTAACCAAACAGAATGGAAGGAATGCTTGAAAAAGACACGACAAACCCAAGCAGGAATGCGACTGAAGAGCGCTTATTGTGTCTTAAACGGCTGACATTAGTTAGCAGAAGATGCTGTTCTATTTCAGGAGCGCTGTCACTGTAATGACATCAGAGAGACTCAAATACAGCTGAACTAAACAAAGACGTCCCCAGATAAAACCAGAGGTCAATGCATCAACAAGATAAACAGGTTAGAGACACTAAAACCGCTGTCAGAGGACATCTAATGATACTGCAATCAGCATTTTGGTGAATCGGGTGGAATCCTCGCATCTCCAAAACCATCATTTTTCAGGAAAAAATACGTATTTTATTATTATTTATTAATAATTATTAAACATTGTATGGTGAAAGTTGGTATTATACCTTATATTGCTATCATGCACTGTTGTTTACCAACATTAACACAACATTTCCCCAAAATCAGGTTTTATCGGAGATAGGAGGTTTTTAACTTTGGGAGCAGGGAGATACGAGACGCTGTCATTGATATGAACGTCATTTAAGTCTGCGTTGAGCCTTTTGACAAGAGACAAGGCTTTAGAGCTAATCAAAGCTAATGATTGTAGTTACATACATCTTCCTAAACTCTATTTTAAACGTTAGAGCGATGAGTGATGCATTACCAGAATAAAACGATAAGAGGCTGTCTAATATAGGCGGACATTAATCTGCACGCAAAGAAAGACCGCGGCCGGCTGGTAAAATAGCTCAGTTTTGTGTGTGATGGCAAAAATTATATTTCGTTTCGTTTTTTTATTAAGTAAATTTAGAGTATTTTTTGTTTGTTAAAGTAGGCAGACAGTGAGCTGATCAGAAACTAGGTTTGATCACTTTAGCCTTCTCAAACCATCACGACACTATAGATATACCAACTAAAGCAGTTCAAGCGTATAACAATGTTGAAATGTTAAAAATGTGCTATAATAATAAATGTGGGATAAGTTTGAGCGGAGAGGCTGAAGTGTGCTGAGCAGGAAGTGGAGTTACAGTACGAGATTTGTGCTCAAGCTATTCTCAGGACTTTAAATTGGTTAATCATTTGTAAAAATAACAGACCCATGTTGGGACTGTCTAATGAGCTGTGTTCCCTATTGACACGCACCCTACACAGAGTCCGTTAAAGTTGACTTCACTTCAGAACATTCATTCACGGATTTGCACCGTAAATAAGTGAATACGATTGAAATTACGTCTCGCACACACTGTGCTAGATCAGCGGTTCTCAATCCTCGTCCTCTCCTCGCGCCCCCCCGCTCTGCGCATGTCATTTGTTCTGTTCGAACGTATGCGCACTGAGAAGTGGACATCACTGAATATTCCGCCATGATTCCAGATCGAAGTGAATTTAAGTGTGCGAGACATAATTTCAATCGTATTCACTTATTTACGGTGCAAATCCGTGAATGAATGTTCCGAAGTCAAGTCAACTTTAACGGACACTGTGTAGGGACCATGTCGATAGGGAACACAGCTCATGCACGGAGCTCTTTTAATGAGCTGATTATCAGGATCAGGTGTGTTAACAAAGAGAGACATGCAAAATACGCAGAGCAGGGGGGCGCGAGGACCAGGATTGAGAACCACTGGTATACAGTAGCATATTTATTTTTATATTTAAAGCAAATTTTTTTTTATTAAAAATGGCGTTGGAAATAAACATACGTGAGTTTGTAAAATATTAAAATATAAATATTTATCTAAATAAATAAAAAATAAAAAGATAAAAAAGCGGCATCTCATAAAAAAGGGTAAATATTGCATATTTTTCAAAGTAAATGTGTGACGCAAGCTTCACTCATTAGTCAATATTGATGTCTTGTCTATGCTAGCCCCACGCTACAGTCCTGTGTGTGAGACAGATCACATTTCATCTGAGGGATGAATTAATAGATGGAAATTACCAGGAGAAATGCAGCGCTCCTTTGCATAATCAGCCTTTAATTGAACCCTGAGCCATGTGTGCGTGTAGAGCATTCTGGGCTCTGACTAATGGAGCATGAGCCGGGTAAATGAAGCGTGGCAGAAGAGAGTAATCCAGACCTGAAATAAACACACACACCACAGATGGTCACACAGCAGCTCGATGGATCTGAATCGGTGAGAATCAGCTCTCAGATGCCTGGAAAGGTCATGATGACATCATTTGCAGTGCATCGTGGGACGAGTAGTTTATCCACTCATAAACAACATCAGGTACGATTCGAGTTTCAACAGCCTCTAAACGGCTAGAACCTCCTCTAAAATGAAGCAAAACTAAGGAGAAAGTCCTTACATACATCAAGTCTGTGTGTTGTTTTGTGTGTCAGAGTCTGGAAGAGCTCCAGTGATGAAAATGTAGTTCAGCGGCGACCCCATGCTGCACCAGCCTATCGTCAAGTGTATTAATTAGCCTATTTTGTGTGTGCTTAACGATGCGCACAGTTTAATGAATTACAGGTCATGAATAAAAATGAGGGAGGAGTCGGAAAGGAGGAAATTTGTTGCATATTTACATATATTTACAATCTGACACACTGTAACGCGTTTGATTTATTCTGCAGCGATCCGGATCCAGTGTTTAGAGAGCTCAGAGAAGCTGGAGTCCTGCGAAGAATATTCATATTTCAGGCACGTTTGCTGCAGTTTCTGTGAGATGCAGATTCAGGGTATTTCTGGGGGAGTGTTCATGTCTCTGTAACAGACCGTGTCGTAGAAGGAACTTAAAGAGGTCGTATGATGCGGTTTCAAATTTTCCTTTCTCCTTTGGAGTGTTACAAGGTGTTAGTGCAGAGATATTCAGAGATATTCTTTCTAAAAGTTATGACTTGTCCACACCTCTTAAATCAACTCGTTTAACCACGCCTCCACTTTTCTACGTCACAGATGGGTTTATTTTCAAACACCACCCAATTGTTAGTGCAAAGAAAGAAGGCGGAGCTATTACTCTGTCTGTAGTGTTGCTGCGGGCTTCTTCAAGTAGAAATATATGACTATTGTACAGTAGAATGTCTTACTCCTACTGTTTTTTATAAAAAATATTTAAGAGAGAGAGAGCGTGTTGCAGTGCTTCAGACTGAAGTGTGTTTAACTTATAACTTTACACCTTAAGCCAAGATGTGCCTTATAATGCAGACACACACACACTTAGAGACCCAACAACCATGCATGAAATCATGGCACCACAGTAGCAGCACGCCGAGTTAATTCACCACCGTCCGTCTGTGTTTAAATCACGTATGTGCTTTGATTTCACACGCCTGAGCTTCATTCTCATGCATCACGCGTGCTCAGGATCCAGTCTCTCTGTCCAGAGTCGAGCGGGTCAATATTTCATGCTTCCCAGCATCACACGGCAAAAATAAGATCAGAATCTGAAGAGCAGATCAATTATTCACATCAGACAGCGAAACGGATTGAGCAGAGGTCAGTCAGAGAGAGAGAAGCCTGCGTTTACACGGGTCAGTCCCACCGGGAATCACAGAAAGAGCAAATACCGCGTCTGTAAGTGAGGAGATCCCTGTGTTTAATTGTGTCCCTGCGGCGCTGGCGTTATGCAAACGCTGCGTGAGTGGGCGGAGCCACGGCCTTAGATAAGTCAAGCGTGCTGCGAGTGACAGACCAGGAAAAACACACATTCATTCCCCGCACAACACCAAGCAGCACTGTTAATTAAAGCTTATCCAGCCGCATGAATAATGCATTCATTCCTGCAGAATCTTCCCAGTGTTCATCAGGAGAGATAAAACCCAGAAGAGCCCGTATCTGCTGTCTGTACGTGCAGCGAGAAAAGCCTTCGATTTAAACGCAATCAGTGAGCGGCGTTTGTGCAGCGCTGCTGGTGCACCATTACTGACAATAAACGCATCTAAACGAGAACGAGTCTGTGGGAGTCCGACTCCCTGCTAGAGAACACAGAAGTCACAAACTTTCTGTATTTGCAGTATATTTTGAGGTGAAATTTGATTCAGACAGGATTTGTGAGAGTAGTCTTACACTCACAGTGTCTCTAAAGCTCCAGATAAATTTGAATATTCAGATATATGACAACATTATATTCCTCTTTTTTATGTCTAACTTGTTTAACAGTGAGTTTGAGATAAGAAAGTAGATCAACATTTAATATTTCACAATGTAAAATGTTCAACAGCTGGCAGTGGCATTCAGGAACGCTAATAAACCAAGCCTAACATAAAGAGAGAATGTGTGCAAATTTCAAGATAAAAACATGCAAAAAGTTCACATTTCTTTTACCGTTCCATTTCCTTCATTACTCCTGTAATTTATTATTTCATTTATTTTAATCAACCCCAAAATTTGTAAATTATATAAATCAATATACAAGACTTTAGAATTAAATTAAAATATTGAATATTAAACTATTTGTCATGAATAATTTCTCTTATTTGATACATTTTATAGTAGATTATTTTTCTGTTCTTTACTTTCTACTGCTTGCTTTTTATTGCATTTTTTATTTATTATTTTATTTATTTGATATATATATATATATAAATGTATTTTATTTTTTTATTTCTCTGCCTTATTTTTATAGCCAAGATCATTGCAATGCATTTGCGGTTACATTCTCTATAGAGGATGAGTATGATACTACTGTAGAATTTGGTCAAAATAAGGTTTCTTATGAGACAGTATGACACTCCTCAGCTATGAGAACTCAGCATGCTGTCTATGTAGGCAGCTCACTAGGTATCGGGTACACCGCAGTATTTTTAGACACTGAGGAGGATGGTGAAGGTGAATAATCTCTAAACCTCTGGATTCAGTCTAATGGATTCCAGCAGACCCATTCAGCCTCATGAAGAGAGACTAATGTGCTTTTACTACAGTCTCTGTGTGTGTGTGTGTGTGTGTGTGTGTGTGTGTGAGAGAGAGAGAGAGTCAGGAACGCTCTGAGAGTCTCACGGCGCAGCTGTCAGAAAGTGTTTTCTCATTCTGCTTTACCTTCCTGTCCTGCGTGATCCTGATAAAGAAACTCCCTGAGCGAGAGTGAAGCTGATCCCAGCGCGCCTCTAAAAACCCACCGACACAAAAACATGCTTCATACAGTACAGCATCCCCATAAACACACACACACCCAGCGCTGGAGACCTCAACAATCATCAACATCAGCAGAGGAACGCTAGAGGTTTATGGTGGACCGTAGCATATACCCAGGGATTTACGTTATTTGTATATGTAACGATAGATAGATAGACAGAGATGTTAGATATAAAGACAGAATGATTGAATGAACAAATAAACTATAGAAAAAAATCTAACGAACCATAGATATACAGAAAGGAGGATAGAGCAATAGAACAAAAGAATAAATGAAAATAAGACAGAAATAAAGATAGACTGAAAGATTAACCGATCAATGGACAAATGAACAATAGACAAATGTCAGACTTGTGCAGTGTGTTTCAGTACACACACACACACACACACACACACGGGTTACATGATGTGTGATAATCACCTGTTATCTGTCACGATTGTCACGCTGCAGCACTGCTGTTAACTCAGACACGTCGCTGTGTAGACACGGATAAAACCAGCACACATCATCAGACTTCTGGAGTGTGTGCTTGTTTTGTTTGGGTTTGGGAAAGTTTTGTGTGTGAGTGAAGCTGCAGCGCTGCGGTTTGACACACTGATCTGAGCGCTCGTCTCTACGGCTCGATAATTACCCTCCGCCTGTCTGACAACACACACAGAGACAGACAGACACACTGTCACACACACACACACACACACACAGAGAGAGACAGACACACTCGCACACACACACACACACACACAGAGACAGATACACTCGCGCGCACACACACATGTTGGTTTTGGCACATAAATATTCAAGCATCTTCACCTCAATATCAGGAATGAATAAACTGAACTAAAACTTTTCTAGAGCATCAGGTTGTTGAGATCTGAGTCAAGTGTAAGCAGATCTTCAGCTGACCGGGTGGCTGGCGCTCCTCAGAAGACACAAGCTCTACTCGGCGGAGCTTGGAGAAGCTCATTAGAGGAGCCCATATGTCAGGCGAGAGAGCGAGTGGGCCTTCGTTTTCACGCCGCTGTCGCCTGCCTCCTCATCCACAAAACACTTTCATCCGTAAACGCCATGCATTATAATTGAGACGCAGTGACATTTAGCGTCTGATCGAAACGCTTCCCAGCAGACTCTCACACACGATCCAGAGCTGTAATTAGAGAAGAGAAACTCCAAACATCCAGACTAGCAGAGGAGTGATTTTTCAGGACGCTCGTTTGCAGTTGCATAAATAAAACGAGGGAATAATCACAGCTCTTTTTAAAGCTGCTCCAGTTTGGTTGCAGCTCAGAGATTTCACCATCTGCCTGGACCGCATGCACAACAGTGCCTGCCATCTGAACACACACACACACACTCAGAGCAAACTGATACTTCATACAAGCATCTGAATATGGTTTTCCTGTGCAATGCAATCAAACAGCACTGTTTATATATATATATATATATATATATATATATATAGAGAGAGAGAGAGAGAGAGAGAAAGATTTGTAATACTTTTATTTTAAAAGTGTTTACAAAAAAGTGTATTTTAGATATGGGACGTGGGAATGGATTGTTGCTATCAATCTGTTCTAGGCTGAGAAACAGAAACACACTGACACTGGAGGCACAGGAGTGAAATGAGATTATGTTAATGAGACATTCATAGCTCCACCCCCTTCCTTCTCCATGCATATCATTAGTGAATCTGAGCAACAAATTACACTCTCTCCTCGTGTGATTTTCTTCTTTCCCTCCTTTGGCCTCAGCTAACTGGCTTTCTGACCCTCAGAAACCGAGAACGGCTCATCAGATCGAATCCCTTCAGCTGCCAATCACACACCCCTGAACACACACTGGAGAAAACAGAGGAGCAGCAGCAGAGTACAGACAGAGAGGAAAGAAATAATGAGAGAAAAAGTGTACCGGAGGTCATGTGACAAGAACCAACCAATCAGCTTCATCCTTTCCCATAACAACACTGGAGAAACAGCTGATCATAGCAGTACAAGGACAACCATTTAAATAAAATTATTTAATGGCAGAGCTACTGCAAGGGGTCTTCAGTGCTGGAAATCCATTGATCGTTTGCTGAAACGTCCGCATGGGACGGCAGACGCCACTGAAGCGCAAGCATAGAGGACAGGCTAGTACAGTACTAGGTACAAAGATATAGAAAGCAAGTGTGGCTTTGTTTTGAAAGAAGAAAAAAAGCATATTGTATGACTCGGCTGACCAAGTCCGAGCGCAAACACCAACGACTCAAATACCACAGCCCTGATTATTACTTCTTATTTTGATAGCATGTTGGTATGCATCTGTGTGAGCAGCATTAATCCAGAATCTAAATGTCCAAAGTGAGTTTAGAAAGAGCTTTCTTGTCATAAATCATTCATGTTTTTCCTTAAAAGATCCACTGAAGTGCTTCAAAACACACAGCATTATTGTGTTATTTCAACTCAGACAGGAAAAAAGGGCATCATCCAGCCCCGCCCCCTTTTGAGATAAAAAAAAAGTGTTTCACTGATATCACGGTTCAGACCAAAGCCACACGTTTCACTGCACTGATCTCGGTCCATCTTCTGTCTCAAGAGAGCCTTTAAGAGCTCAGAACCACCTAACCAATAATATAACAGATCATTTACATCATCCAATCAAACGGATCTAATCTAGCTCCGCCCTACACTACTGCCGACCAATGAAATGTAAACACAAATATGAAAAAGTTGAGTTAAGGTTGCAGAGTGAAATGAGTGCATAAATACTTTGAGGCTGTCGTTAGGTAGTAACAGGATCCCAGACTCTCAAACACAGTCAGCGATGAGTTGCTCCTCTCCAGGACTCACTATCATCCTCCACGGAGAGAAACAGTGTTTCCAGATGGACTGATGTTAACTGACTCTCTGAAAGCCAATCAGAATCAATCTGCTGCCGTCCAACAGTCTTTGACCCTCTGATGTGTGTGTGTTGTTCCTGTGCCACACACACACACACACACACACACACTTTGAGGTGTTGACTGTGCCAGTTGTGTGTGTGTGTGTGTGTGAGAGATAAACAGCTGGCTGCTGTACACTCCGCTCGTCTGTCTGTGGTGTTTATCTTCAAAGAGTCAGTGGAGCTGCAGGCCTGAGACTCGAGCCAACTGACCCAGTCACAGCACTGCCAACCTGGAGCACACACACAGACCACCAAACACACACACACACACACATACACACATACATGGACTACCAGACACACACACACACACACACACACACACATACACACACAGACCACCAGACACACAAAAGTAAAAGTACAAAAGTAGATGAAACCTCAAAGATGACATATTACTTGTGAAATATAAATAAGTATTTAAAATGATGTTTGCATGTATATATATGTGTGTGTGTGTGTGTGTGTGTGAGTGAGTGAGTGAGTGAGTGTATACAGTAGTCAACATTGGTGGATCATAAAAGCAAAGTTGTCCTAAGACAAGAATGGGTATTGTTTAGGTTTTAGGACAACTCTGATGAAAGGTTTTGATCCACTTTGAATGTTGACTACTGTGTGAGTGTGTGTGTGTACAGTATATATATATATATATACAAGTATTATGCTCTATGTTCTGTTAGAAAAATTATTAAAAAAATTATAATATATAACATTATTAATATAACAATATTTGTTTATATATTTTAACTTAATTTTAATGTATAATAAATGTAAAATTCATATATTAACTACTAATATGTAAACATTTGATACTTTTATTTGTAAAAACACTGTAAATCAGCCGTGTCTGCACACACACACACACACACGTACAGCGCACATATACAGTCATAACACCGATCACACCACATGAATAATGTAAAATCATCCAGTAACAAAGACAGGCTGTCCAAAACAGACTCTCCACACAACACCGTCCATATCAATCACCTTTGGGCTCTTAATTTATGCTAATGACATGCAAAGCCATTGCAGCTGATCGGTGGCTTCTTGCATCAGCAGCACGACTGCCAGAACTCTCAGAAACTTCAACTTTATGAACACATCTACCTCTCCAGACAGCACAGCCTTCACCAAATCACACATTTTTAACATTAACTACGGCTTTCCACTCTACAAAGGCAGACAGAGCTATAGATCATCCAGCCCTTTTCTATCTTTTCTGACCCCAATTTGATCCGCTGACCCCGCTCTCTCTGACGGTATTGTGTGTTTGTGTGAGAGAGGCGTATCGTTCGGGCTGAAGCTTCATCTCTGCTCAATAGCGGCTCTCAGAGCGGCTCAAAGCCTGCTGGGGATTTCCTGAGAAACAGCACTTCTGATGAATAATACACAAGCGCAGCTCTTGCTGGACTCCTCTGCTCTCGCAGACACACCACGGCCTGAAAAAGTGCTGGGAAACTCCAGAAAAACAAATGAAGCCTGTCAAAAACACGTTCAGATCATAACACAACCCCGAAAGCAGGAGAAAAAAATTCATTATATTTTGCATGAAGAATAATAGTATTTTAATCTATATCTGTCCTTACTTCAAACAAACGTCTTTTCATTAACTGTTTTGTGTGAAATAAAACAAATTTAAAAGAGTGAATAAATAAAAATACTGCTTGCATTTATAAGTTAAACCTATTATATTTTTTGGATAATGTTTTTCTTTTAAACAGTCATAGAAATCTATATTGTACAAATATATTTTTCATTAAATGTTTGACTTTTTGATTGAAATAAATTTGCAAAACAAATTACAGAAGGAAATTTAAGCCTAAATTTATTTTTTTTTTTTTACTGTAAACAATATTTTATAATTTATATATATGTGTGTTTATATTTTATAGTTATTATATTTGGTATCATATACATATTTTGTTTAAAATTCAAAACCTGAAAAAAAAATAAAATAAAATTAATTAAACCAGATAAGTAATATTTTGCACAGAAAACTGTAAATGGTCCTAAAATAATAGGTATTTTAAACTATATATATATATATATATATATATATGTAAATATTTAAAATTATTATTTTATTAAAAATTAAAATACTGTGTATACGAATAATATTTATGCATATACAAAAAAAGAGAAATTAATGGCAAAAATCTATAAACTCAAAATAATTCCCACTTACTTTAGATGTAATACAATGAATATTTTAGTGTAAAAATACTTGTTAAATCGTCTCCCATCTACCGTGAGAGATGAGTGTGTGAGGTGTGTGTGCTTCGCTGCTCAATCAGACGTGTGTGGATTAGACGAGCGTCTCGGAGCTCCAGGAGCCTGTCAGCTTGAGACGGCCGAGCACAAAGCCTGTGATTTCAATATGAATGCAGTGGAGGGAAGGACACGCTCTCGCAGCGGGCGACTTCCCTTCTGAGCAGCACGATGCCTCTATCACACACACACAACATCTGCATGCTGACAAGAACAACACTTCACTTTCATTCCTGCACTTCATGAACGTGTTAAAGAGCCGATCACTGCTGAGACGAGCTGTTTTAAGTGGAAACTCTTATTTTTAAACCAGTCTATTGACAGGAAACTTATTAAGCAAATAAAAGGTAAATTACAGTCTGAGAAAATGTATCGTTCATATTTAATATGTACCCAGTCAAATGCTTTACACCATTACACCACCATCAGAAGTGTGATTTTTTCTTTGAAAGAGTCCCTTTAGTTCACCAAGGCTGCATTTATTTGATTAAAAATACAGTACAGATTATGAAATAATTTTAACATTTAAAATAGCTTGTTTTCTGAGTGAATGTGTGTTAAAGTGTCATTTATTTCTGTGATGTTCAGCTGTATTTTCAGCATCATTGAAGATTTTTGTGGAAACCGTGATTAAGCTTGTTCAGCATTAAATCAATCAAAAGTGAGATTAAATCTGTTACAAAATATTTTTAAAAATTTCAAATATATTCATCAAAGCAGAATTTTTTTTTATTAAAATTTTTACATTTGAAAATGTACAAATGAAAAATAAATAATAAAAAATAAAAAATAATAATAAAATAAAATAAAAATAAAAAATAAACCCCAGTTATATTTTGCATGGAATATAGCAAAATGTAGCTTTTAAAAAGATAACTTTCTCCCAAATTTAAGACATTATATTTTGTATACAGAAAGTACAGCCTAAAACTTTTAAATGGTCCTAAAACTATGCTTAAAAATATAATTTTTCTCCTATCAAATATCTTTTACATGCAAATATTTGCTTGAAAATGTGTTTTAATCAATGATTATAGTAAGAACCAGAATTGATCACCAGTCCTAATTAAGGAAATGAGCAGCAAAATCAACCAATCAGAATGATTTCAGAAGGATCATGTGACACTGAAGAAAAAATTATGCTGAAAATTCAGCTGAACATCACAGAAATAAATTACACTTGAACACATATTCAGATAGAAAACAGCTGTTTTAACTGTTGTTACTGTATTTTTGGTGAGCGGAAGAGCCTTCTTTCAGACACATGCAACCCCTGCATGGGTCAGTGTGTGAAGCGCAGGGCTCTGGTTTGGTCAGCTGCTGCTGCGAAGCTCTGAAATGTCTCTGATGAGCTGCCGGTGTCATTATTCGGTGTGCTCGGGGTTCAGAGGTCAGTGTAAATCTCCCGCCGCACCTGCCTGTAATTGGGCTGCTAATCCCAGCAGAAGCGCCTCTCTCCCTCCATTACGAGCTTCATCCAGCCGCAGGAGATGTGCTCATCCACACCGCAAATTACATGCAAATACAACCTCTTTCTGGACAAAGAAAACCTGACCTAACCTGCAGGAGTGAATCCAGTCATGCGGCAGACTAGTGCACTTCTTCAATGACTGATCCTGATGTATCTACAGAACGCAGCGGAGCCATGTTAATGCTAACTCAGTGTACACGTGACATGGGCCAATGCAATATTTCATAACAGCATACACTGCGGAGTCTCTTCTGCTCATCAAGACGCATTTATTTGTTTAGTAAAAATTTAGAAATATTATTTGAAATGAAAATAAGTGGTTTCTGTGTGAATCTGTGTTAAAGTGTAATTTATATTATTATAAATTATATTGTATATTATTCTGATTTCTGAAGATCATGTGACACTGAAGACTGGAGGACTGATGCTGAACATCACAGAAACACATTATATTTTAACAGATATTTACATCGAAATTTATTTTTTACAAAATTTCGCAAAGTAAAGATTTCTGTGTTGAACTGTTGAGTGTGCACTACAGTAAGTAGTGTGCAGTACGTGTGGTACCTGTGTGGCTCCGGGTCAGTGTTTGCTGTTGGACGTGGCTTTGCCGTGGCTGTTGGTCTTACTGCACACCTGGATGCTGTCTCCAGACTCCGGCTGTAACTTAACGGTGGGAACGGTGAAGATTGAAGACACTGAAAAACAACACCACATTCAGTCTGTCAGAATCTTCTGTGGGAAACATCACATCAGTATGTGAGGAGAGGAGAGGAGACTAGGAAACTATGATGATGACAAGAAAAAAAAAAAAACGATGAAAGAAACAGCATTTATTAAATCTTAGTTAATGTTAATTTCAGCATTTACTAATGCATTATTAAAATCATAACTTGTGTTTGTTAACATTAGTTAATGCTCTGAGGTAACAAATTAACAATGAATTACTGTATTTTTATGAACTAACACTAACAAAGATGAACAAACGCTGTAGTAAATGCACTGTTCAGGTAAGTTAATACATCACCTACATGTTAACAAATGACACCTTACTGTAAAGTGTTACCAAGAAATAAAATAAAAAAAAAACAAATCAAATAATAAATAATAAATGTATTATTCATTATTTAATAATTATTATTTATTATTTTTCTGTAGGGACTTTAAATAATACATAGATTAGTACTTGATATAAATAAGCAAATTTCATTGTATTATTAAAAATTTGTTTCATATCATATTCATATGATGTTAAATATTTTCTTTAATCATTACAATTTTTTTTTTAAATATACAAAGGGGTGTAGAGTATTTTGAAGAAAAATATATATTTTATTTTATATAATATATATTCCATATGTGTGTGTACATAGTATAAATTATATATAAAATACAAAATAATAGAGACTAATTTTTATATTGAAATACGACAAATTGTACTCATACTGTGTGTATGTATGCTTGTTAGTATATATATTTATAAAATACACATTTCTATATTACATAAATAATATAAAAAATTATAATATATAGAGAAATGTTGAGTATGTAGGAGGAAAATATATCAACTAATGTTAATTAATCATGAAGGAATGAGATTTTTTTATATATATATATAAATGTTTGCTAAGTGGTTTCTTACCAAGAATGTAAAAATGACACTTGACTTAACAAACAGCACTAATAAAGACATAAAACCATAATAAATAAACACATTGGCGCTTGCATTCAATTTCATTTAATAAATGGCATAAATCCTGCAGTATTTGTCGTATCAATCAAAGCCCGAGCTGAAATGTTAATTAGTCAGTCCTCCCCCAGCAGCAGCCGCTCTCTTTAGTGATAGAACTGCAAACAAATATGAAACAACAGAATTAATTTGCCTTCATTCTTCTGCTTCAAAAGCGTCTCTGCTCTGTGTGTCAGAGCTCCGCCCCCTCGCCCAAACCCCGCCCCCTCCCCCCTCCATCACGCCTGCTGTGAGCTGATAACAGGATTAATTCAGACGCCGCTCCTAATCTGGCAAATTAAAAACCTCATTCTCGCATTCAAACGAGCTTGTCTCACACGGACGCCTGTTTTCTGATGCCTCTGCTCTACAGCTCTACTGCCTGCTAATGGAGGCCTTACAGCAGATCTCATGTGTGTCATATTAGACACCACAGAAGGCCTGAGCTGAGCTAAACACCAAAACCAGCCTGAATCATCAGCAGCGGCTCCATGTTTCTAGAATGGAATCAAACAATGCAATAGGTCACTGCAATTTCCCTCTCACAGTTCAGGTACTTATTATCACAAACACTCAGAACTGTGAGATATAGACATGCAATGGTGCAAAAAAAGCACAAGTGATGAGATTAAAGGTGTCAGAAAAGAACTATGAGACAAAGACAAAAAAAAAACTCGTAATACGTGCAAAACAAAGTCAGAACTGTGAGATGTTCTTCTCGGAATGAAAAGTCTGTATCTCACAATTCTGCCTTTTTCACACATATTACGAGTTTATGTATTGCAACTTTAGCTTTTCTGGCACAGAAGCAACTTTCAGGCTTTTAATGGGTAATTACACATTTATATCTTATGTTTTTAATTCTGAGCAGAAAATCCTAAAAACATAAGATATAAATGTGTAATTACGCATTAAAAGAAATAATTGTAGAACTGCACAAATTTGAGATCTAAACTCACAATTCCAAGAAAAAAGAACGATAATTGCCCAATATAAACTCTACACAGACTAGTTTGTGTTTGTTAAATCAGAGAAGCGTGTCATCTGCTGGTCTCCAGGGAAAGTGAAGCTCTTCTGAAGAGTGTGACCCGACAGAAACACATGAATCTGAGTCAAATAAACATCACCATAACTGAGCGGTGTTTGGTATTCAGCTCCAGACACACGTCTGTAAGACGGCATGTGAAACACAGACAGAGACTGACGACCGATTCATAACATGCTAATATAATAATAAAACAGCACACTGTACATTCTACGCTATTTTAAATAAAAACATAAATAAAGGCAGATTTTGTTGTAGATTGAAAATAATACATAATTGATTATGTAAGGCTTTAAATATGCATAATAATGAATAGAAGAAAAGGTCTTAAAGTAAAATAAAGTATATAACGAATGAATGAATAGCTAACTAAACAAATAAATGAATTTGATATTAAAATGGAGTGAAAATAATATGAAATTGATATTTGATGCTGGAAACAGGTACAACCAATATAAATCAATCAATCAATAAATAAATAAATAAAAGTTCTAATAATTACATAATATGAAAAAATTAAATAAAAATGAAAGAAAGTCTTAAAGCACAAAATCAAAACTAAACATTTATTTATTCAGTTTTTATTTATTATTCACTGGTTTTATGTTCCTAAATTGTTTTGCTTTTAGACTTTCATTGCTTTTTTTTTTTATTTACCTTTTTTTGTGTAATTCAATTTTTTAAATGTAATTATCAAACCTTATTATTGATTGATTGAATGGTATATTAATTAATTAACTCATTAAATCTAATTTTTTATTTCTCCTTTTCATTATGACGACTAAAGTGTAAGAAATTAAATATTAAATTATGGATATATATAGAAGGCAGACACAAGTAAAATCATTTTATAATTTTTTATAAAATTTTGTGGAATCATAATTTTGGGGGGTTTTAAATAAACAACAAATTCCAAAGGATCCTGGTTAACATTACTTGCAGTTCATTAATCATACTGGAAACAAAAGGCACTGCATCATGGGAGGCATGTGTAGTATCCCGTGTATGCATACGGCAGAAACAGCATCATAATAGTATGTAAATATGGTAATGTGTCATTATGGCAGTGGTGTGATGAGACCGACTCACTGTCAGGCAGCTCCCAGAGTCTCGGGGGCAGATGGCTGAAGTACTCGTGATGAAGCGCCGCCTGAGCCGAGAGACGGTTCTTTGGGAAGCACTGGAGAAATCTGGAAGCCAGTTCTTCAGCATGATCTACATAACCCAGCCTGCCAACACACACACACACAGAGATATAAACATATGTGAGTACAGTGCCAAGAGCATCACACACACACACACTCAAACACACATGAGTACTGTGCCAAAAGCATCCCTCTTTCTCTCTCACACACACACACACACACACACACACACACACACACGGCTCAGGCTCTCTGTCAGCTTCACTCCCGCTGACGTGCGGCTGGAAAAATGTTTGTTGACTTTTTTGGAGTGGAAAACGCAAAGCAAGTTTTCACCCACAAACGTCCTCTAAACCACAAAGAGCAACACACACACACACGCAGAACCGCACGCACACACACACACACACACACACACACACACACACACACAAGTGACATTCATCCAGAAGATATATACATTTAATATAGTTCAACTAAAAACTTAAAAACATTGTTATTGGAAAAAAATTATGTAACTGAAATAAAACAATAGAAATAATTAAATTAAATTAAATAAATATAAATGTAAACTTTTTATTTCAGCTAGTTGCCAAGGCAACATTCATTTTCATTTAATGATGTACTAAAATGACTAAAACTGAAAGAAGA
>JAUMHQ010000076.1:21415152-21428127 GCA_032361165.1 Enteromius paludinosus
GAAAGGCCAGAAATGTCAGATTTTAGTTTCAGTTTGTGTTTTCTGTTCTGCAGTGAAATAAATAATTTAATTTTCTTAAGTGTGATTCATTCTATATTTATTGTATAATTTATTTCCATATTATTCTGAATAATGTAAAATATCTTTTGTAAAATAATATTTGTTTGTACAGACTGTATTTAAGTTATGAGTATTTTACTTATTTTTTGAAAAAAGTGGTCTGTTCTGGAACGACGTTTTCTCTTGTTCTCTTGTTCTTTTTTATTGGGGGGGAGCCACTGACTGTGACTAAAATGATTAAACTGGAAATGGAAAATATATAAAAAAAAAAAAAAAAAATAACACTTGATAGATATTTTAAAGAATACAAATGACAAAAAATATATATATATATATTTTTTCTCCATCCCTCTCTCCAACTTAACTAATTAAAAATGTAATATTACATTTAAAAAAAAAAAACACTAGATTAACAAAAAATCTACATTACAAAAAAAATAAATAAATAAATATATATATATATATATAAATAATTCACATTTAACAACTGTTCAATTTAAAAATGTAGCAAAAATGGCTAAAATGCACAACAAAATTTAACTTAAACAAAACTTTCAAACGATTTTTTTACAGGTTCTCCAGAGCCGCCGGAGCTGTCGGACCCGGGGCCGGTGACCGAGGGCCAGCGGGTGGTGTTGAACTGCTCGGCTCGGGTCAGCTGTCCGTCTGACCGGCCTCGTCTGAGCTGGAGCTGGAGCTGGAGTGGTGAGACGGACACACACACCGAGCTGCAGCCGGACACCGGTCAGTCTCTGGAGCTATGGTCCAGTCTCAGCTTCACCGTCCGGCCCAGCACTAACCCCAGAGTCCACTGTGAGCTCCAGTACCCTGACCGCCGCAGATCCTCCACCTCCCGACAGATCCTCGTCCGCTGTGAGTATGTGTGTGTGTGTTCATCAGGGTTTCGATTTTAATGATGATTATATTGTAGTTATTTGTGACTCCTGCATTTAAATATTTTGGTATCGTTTTAATTATTTGATTGTATTGTGCAATTTTTGTTTATTATATATATTATATATATAATATTTACAATAATTATTTAGGTGTAAAAAATGTTCTTCAGCGTTTAAACGTTCATTTACCAGTTAATTTCCATGATGTTTGCATTTAACTGTGGCTGCATTTAATTATTATTTATTTTCTATCACTAATTTAAAGATTTTTAACAACTTCAGAGTAAATGACTGAAAAAAGACACTAAAAAAGTAAATTAATCAAAAAAAAAAAATGACATGAAATATGACAGAACTAGCAGAACGCTGAGAATGTGAGATGAAAATGCTTGGTTGTTGTAGCTGGTCTCGTTCTGAGTGTTTTTCTCTGGCTGTGATGTTGTGTCTCAGTCGCTCCTCGAGACGTCTCGGTGCAGGTCCTGAGCTCTTCGGTGCGTCTCGGAGGAAACGCTCTGCTGCTGTGCTCCTGTAAAGCCGATCCTCCGGTGTTTGAGTATCAGTGGTGGAGCAGCACACAGATCCCGAGCAAACGCTCTCATACGCTCCGGATCTTCAACATCACTCGAGACACGATGGTCCAGTGCAGCGCTGCTAACCGTCTCGGACAGAGCTCGTCTCCTCTGACCAGACTCAACGTCCTGTGTGAGTCCAGAAACACACACCTGCTTGTGACGTCAGTGAGAGACAAGCCTGGGTTTGCTTTAGTGCCAGAACACTAAACATTTCTCATTCAGATACTATATTTTTAGATCTTCCATTTTTACTGGATTTTAGTCAAAGTTTTGGTAACTTGTGTTTTTGTCTTTTTTGGTCTCTATAATTTTTATAAATTTTTGTTTAAATTTCAGTTCTTCAGGTTAACACTTTACAATAAGGTGTCATTCATTAACATTAATTAACATGAATGAACAATGAACTTACATTTATTACAGTATTTATTCATCTTTGTTAATATTAGTTCATATTCTTAGTTTATGTTTACTAATGTTAACTAATGACCCTAATTGTAAAGTGTTACTGCTTTTTTATGTTTTTTGTTTTATTCCAGTTAATGTTTGTTATGTTAAGTAAAAACTATTTTTTATTGTTGTTTTATTTTTTATAAACTTTTAATTACTTTTAATGACTTTGTGCATTTTTGTCAGCTTTATATATCATTTTTATTCAAGTTTTACGTTTACCTTTAGTCATTTAGCAGTTCCTTTTATCCAGATTGAAGCAACTTACAAATGATGACAACAGAAGAAATCAAAACCAGCAAGTGATGATATGCAAGAGCAATAATAAGCAATAGTTTAGTTCCCGTTTTAATAACTTTGCATTTTTGCTGTTTTAGTAGTTCTTATACATTTTTACCTCAGGTTTAGTTCCAGTTATTTTAGTACTTATTATAATTCTAGTCCTTTATTTTTTGTACTTATTTATATTCCTTATTAAATATTATCTGAATAAATACCCTTTCCACTGATGTCTGGTTTGTCAGGAGAGGTCAAGATCTGTCTGAGATACAACTATTAGACAATCTGAGGGAGCAGAAACAGTAAAATAGTGAGAAAATCTCCTTTAAAGTTGTTCAAATGAGGTTCTTGGGTGCTCCAGTGTTTTCTCAGTTATATTCTGTGTATTGAGGGTTGTGTTGTCTCCAGACGCTCCGGTGATCGTGTCCCGCTCGTCTTGCGTCTGGGACGGTACGCTGTTGTCCTGCTGGTGTATCGTGGACTCAAACCCTCGTCCGGCTGTCACCTGGAGCGTGAACGGGACGCAGCCGCCGGACGGCTTGAACACCTCCTTCTCTTACGTGAATGAGACGCTGACGGCGAGGCTCCAAGGGCTCTCAGAGGCTCCGGGGCCCGTCGAGTGTCACGCCGTCAGCGCTCTCGGAAACCACTCGCTCCTGCTGCTCCAGCCGCCCCACGGTAGCCTGCTTATTATATTTACATTATACAGTACTAGAATTGATTATTATTTAGATTATTATATTTAAATATAAAATTTTTTAACTATTTTTTAAAAGGTTTCCATATACCAATTAAATTATTTTAATTATTTACAATTATTGTATATAATTAATACATTTTTTATTTATTATTTTGATTTACTACTGTCTGCCTCTAATTTTTTATTTATATAAATGTTTAAATGTTTAATTATTAATTTTAAAAAGGTTTGGAAATATACTAACTTCTTATTTTGAACTATTTACAATTATTTTATATGATTTATTATTATTATTGTCATTATTATTATTTTTAAATTTTTCATTTGTAGTATTTAAATAAATATTTGTATATTTAATAAGAAATCTTTGTTAAGTTAGCATTAATTTTCATAATAAAATTTACTCATTTGAATATTTAAATACTCATTTTTTAAATGTTTGCACATTCTGCATGGTTATTTGTTGTTTCATTATTTTAATTATTTGGACATTAATCAATTAATTAATTTTAAATAATTAACTATTACAAATAGAACTTGTAGTACTTATGTAATTATTTAATTAAATTTTTGTTTGCATAGTTTACATGCATATTAAAGTTGTTAATTATTTTATTTTAAATATAATTATTATAAACAGAACTTGTGGCATGTATATAATTCTTTAATAATTACTTTTTTATGTGCATAGTCTACATGCACATTTTCATTTTATTATTTCAATGATAAATATGTGTAATATTAAATGTAGAGATAACTGATTTAGGCCTGTTTGTTATGTGTTATGACGCTGAAGCGGGTGTTTGTCTGCAGATGATCTGATGTGGACAGTGATCCCGAGCGCAGGGGCTGTGTTTCTTCTTCTTCTGCTGTTTCTGCTGCTGTGTTTGTGCTGCCGCAGGACGAGGAGAAGGTAAGATCTTCTCTGTCGGTCAGTGTGTTATGATCTGAGATCTGAGCCGGTTTCTCGTTGTAGGAGTCGGGTCATGACCTACGGGCTTCCTCCGGGCATCTATCAGGAGCAGATGCCTCTCTATATTAACTGCAGTGAAGTCACAAACGTCTACAGCAACGGCAGCTACCAGCTCATCTATCAGAACTGCACTCCGCTCTTCGTACGAAGCAAACAGGTGCTTTAAATCCATCATACTTAGTTTTTTTGAAGTTTTTTTTTATTTTGTGTGTTTGTTTGTTTTAACATTTTAAATGTGTGATTTTTCTTGTTTCATTTAGAATTGAAGATTTTTTCATAATTTTTTTTCCCTGTTTTTCTCCAATGTTTATTAGTATTTCTTTGTTTTAAATAAGTAAATCAATTAATTACAATATGTTACACTCAGAATTTGTTTATTTGGATGTTTTTCTTACAGAGACCACGTGTAAAAAAATAATAAACTTTCTTTTAAATGTGTATTCTTGTTTTTTCATTATTAAAATTATTATTTTAATAAATGTATTTATTTATCATTAGTACATATAAGTAATAAATATAGTTTATTTATTTATTAAAAGCATGAATTTAATTTAATTTATTAATTTATTTGTAAATTTTAATTAGATTTTTTAAAAATGATTTATTTGTTTGTTTATTAATATTTATTTATTAATAATGTTTCAGCTGTATAAGAGACAGAGACGAGGAGCGAGACGCCAGCGAGTGATCCCCGTCACGACAGACTCGGACACGGCCGTCTATGTGGAGGTCATCTGATGATGATGTGTGTGTGTGTGTGTGTGTGTGTGTGTGTGTTCATTATTCCGGTTTCTACTCACCTCCAGAAATAAAGCAATAAAATCAGCTGTGTTTGGCATCTCCAGATCAGTGCTTCATGTGAGATTTTAATCATTTATTTCACTTTATGTACAGTATTCTTTTTTTAAACTTTTTTATTTTCAGTATTTTTGTTTTGTTTTAAGTTTAGTTTTTAATTAATCATTGAATTGCTATTATAGTTTTTATTTTAATTTGTAGTATAACTTTGTAGACTTTTTATCGTAGTCTTTTTTTATGTCAGTATAGCTTTTATTCATGAATATATATATATAAATCTATATATATATATATATATATATATATGTTTTTCATTTTAATTGAATTTGTAACTAAAAAACTAATTAATTAATAGATTAAAAAAAATAGCTGAATCTAAAACTGAAATAAAAATGAAAACTATGCAGACATACGTAAAGCAACAAAAAGAAACAAATCAAATAAATAAATGGTATATCAGTGAAAAGAAACTAACAATGCAATCTGATCATAAAAGTCATGTTATTTTCATTATTTTGTCTCTTATGTATGCAATAAGGATTATTAATAGTTTTAAATGCATTTTTGAACAATTGGTTGAATGAACATTTTAATAAAATTATTGAGGTCTACCAGCGATGCTAGATTTATGTACACTTATGTCAGTCATAAATCATTTTTGCCAAGAAAAGATTAAACATTACCAATAACATCACCGAATAGACATAAAGAAGTCCTTATCATTCCCTCATTTTATCTCTTTTTCATCAGCACTGAGTTACAGAAAGTCACATTTCATTTCATTACAAGGACAATATATTCATAAAACACTACATTCTCGAAACCGAAAGGCTTTTAGGTCAGTCCTATGGACAAATAAAAGTATTGACCTATTGACTTTGTTGAAAACAGGAAATTGTATTATTGTTTAAAATAGATATGATAATAAAATAAAACAGCTGTCAGTTGGTTTTAAGACTTTTGATAACTGCCACTTTTTGCGCCTGAACGGACTTTTATTCTGCAGTCGAGCGCGTCTGGTCGCGAGTTCCTGTGAAGCGGCGCTCTGATACGGCGGCGGGCGGAAGTGACGTCACGTGTTGTGGATTGAGAGGGAGTTTGTAAGCGGTTTCGTCTCACGCAGACTACAGTAAAGTACGTAAACCGGTTTTCGTGATCTGGATTTCGGTACAGTGTTCTGTGTGTGATGAATCTGAGTCTCTGAGTGATTCCAGCCCGGTTTCTGCCGCTGTAACGAGCGCCTCTATTGTTCGCTAACTGCAGTGAGGCATGCTGGTTAACTCGCTTAACTAGTCGTTTATATGGTACTGCTTTTATCTGAACTAGACCAGCTCAATTAGATATTTAGCTAGGTTAGGTAATCAGTTGCTCCTGATGATTGACAGATTGTGTGTCAGATACTCGATATAAACACAGTCTGTCACATTATTACTCTGGTTAACGTTAATTACACTAACTTCTAACTCTGGTTACTATTATAAATGGACATGACTGCTGCTTACAGTAAAACTTGCCATGACTGCATGATATAATGATTTTTGACCAGTGTTGCAAAGTAATTTTCAGATAAAGACGTAAAAGGACGGTCGATTTGTTTCTAAAGGACGTTATGACGTCATTGCGTAATCAGGACGAAAAATTGTGTCAGCTTTAAATCTCAGAAAAATAATAATTATTAAAATATTAATAGCTGTATTTTAAAATGCATTTAATTATTGAACACGCACCCAATGATTACAGTTAAAGTTATACTACACATTCTACACAATTAGGCTTGTTTAAAATGTGTGCTTTTTATTGTCTCTTTAATCAAAAGTTGCTAAAAAAATTGCTCAAAACATTTAAAAAATTGCAACATTTTATTTCCTAGGTACTGCAAAGACTGTGGCTGTTTTTCAAAGTATTTATTGTAGATCATAGTGATTCACAGGCTTTGATTTGCACAATATGATTCTCAATATTAATTGTTGTCCGATGTTTTCAGGTTTTTATGAGACCAGAAACGAGCGTAATCTGAGGAACATGCCTGAAATCAAGCTCAAGCATGTGGTGTCATGCAACAGTGAGGACAGTGTAAGTCATGTGTTTGTCCTCTTAAATTCTGTTTTAAGCTGAGATGAGAGAGAGTCATGACCACTCTGTGTGTTGTTGATGAATGAATTGTTTCTTCTGCGCAGACTCACAAAGCAAACAATCTCCTGAGCTCAGACACGTACAGGAAGTGGAAAGCTGCAAGACCCGGAGAGAAGCAAGTCTCAGTCATTCTTCAGGTATGACTATTTATATTTAATTAAATATATTTGTAAATTGTAACATGTTTTTAGAAATGTAATAGATACAATTTCTAAAAATTTGTTACAAATGAATGTGTGTTGTTTTTTTTACTTTATGTTGTTTATATGTGTGTGTGTGTGTGTGTGTGTGTGTGTGTGTATAATAATTTTGATTTCCAAAATGGTAACAGGATGCCACTTGCCCTTTTGTAAACTTTATCACCGATTTCTTTGAATGAAATGATAACCTTGTTTCTCCAGCTGGAAAAGGAAGAGCAAATTCACAGCATAAACATTGGAAATGAAGGCTCTGCTTTCATTGAGGTCCTTGTTGGACACTCAACGTCAGTCAAAGACCAAGACTTTCAGGTGCGTCTTAAAGTTACACACTTTAGCAGCGTTGAACTGTTTAAAGAGCTTTTGCGGAATTCTTTTATAAACAATCCAGATTCGTTTATATTTAGTTTATATACACATTTTTCCAAAGCAGCTTTTATTCCTGTCTGTTAATTATGATGTTAAGGTTAAAATATCTTAATATTTTCATGCATTAAATCGTATTCTGATTCTGTTTTTCAGTGCTGTTAATGCATCTTCCTGCTGTTGTAGGTTCTGCTGGTCACGTCGTCCTTCATGTCGCCCACAGAGAGCCGTAACGGCACAAACACCAACCGCGTGCGTTTCTTCGGGCCCGGTCAGCTGGTGAAGGCCACGGCGCAGGAGAAGTGGGACTGTGTGAAGATCGTGTGCAGTCAGCCGTACAGCAAGGTGACCGTCACTCTCCAGACCCGTGTAAACCACACTAGAGTGTGCGTGTGTGATGATCCTGTCTTGATCCTGTGTTTGTGTGCAGTCCATAGCGTATGGAGTCGCCTTCATCAAGCTGCACTCTCCTCCGGACGCTAATGATGTTCCCGCCTCGACTCCTCCAGTGAGTGCTGATCCTCGGACCTCCTGCTGTGCAGCACCTTGAGCTCTGACAGATCTGTTCACTCTCTCCTGACAGAAACTCACTAAACTGGGTCAGTTCAGAGTCAAAGACGAATCGCCCTCCTCTGGCTCTAACATCCAGCCGGGAAGCCTGTTCTTCAGCAGAGACAGCACCGCTAAACCCAGCACAGGACTCAAAGGTGACGAGCATTACCGTATTAATGCAGACTGTTTATAATGAATCCACGCGTGATGTTTTCTGACTGATCATAATCACAGGACCCTGCATCATATTTGCTGTATTAAACCCAACACTCGTTTCTTACTGATTTTCAGCAGCTCTTTTTCCAGAAATGGCGTCTGTTTTGCTGGAGCACGTCCAACTTTCTCACAAAATAAGATGCATTTTTGTTTGTGACGATCGTTTGTGTGGTGAAGAAGTCTTGTGCTATTCAGATTCCTGTCTGATTTTGAGCCAGATTACTACTATCAAACCAGACTCAAAAATCACAGATTTTGTGAAAAATTCAAATTTTGTAATATTGTAACATATTTCATTTTGAAGTGAAATGATTGTCATTTTGAAAAGTGCTTTAAAGCTAATGCATACATGTAGTTTATAAAATCTAGTCTTATTTTGTGAAAAACAACTATTTGATGGAAAATTTTGTATTTATATTTTTCTACTCCGCATGATCAATTTAGCTTCTAATAGGCAAGTTTTGCAAATTAGCAGATCCAGGGCAGCTTCTTCTGGTATGTTTTGTGCACATGGTCTTAAATGATCAATTCATTCAGAAAATGATACTGATATGATACAAAACTGTTACTGTTTCCTGCCAAAGCCAGATTTGACTTCTTGTGTGTAAACAGCAGTGAGTGTAATTATCATGTGATTTCTCTGCAGTGTCTCCTCCGAATGACAGACTGAGTTACGCCACTGCGGCTCTGAAATCCGAAGGTGCGACCGCACAGACGTCTCCCGGCAGCTCACAACAGGTACCTGTGCTTACTTTTCAAGAAAAGACAGAATTAGTGCTTTTGTTCATTAAGGATGCATTAAATTCATCAAAAGTGGCATTAAAGACATTTATAATGTAACAAAAGATTTCGATTTCAAATAAATCCTGTTCTTTTGAACTTTCTATTAATCTGTGAATCCTGAAAATAAAGTGCATCACAGTTTCTATAAAAATATTGTGCTATTTTCATCATTGATACTAATGAGAAGTGTGTGTTGAGCAGTAAATCAGTATATTATTCTGATTTCTGAAGATCATGTGACACTGAAGACTGGAGGAATGATGCTGAACATCACAGAAATACATCACACTTTATAACATATGCACATAGAATCTGGTGTGTTGAATCACAATAATATTTAGCAATTATTACTGTATTTTTGATCAGATAAAGGCATCTTACCCCAAACTTCTTAACAGTCAAGTATTTGTTAATCAGCATCCTGGGCTCCATCTCTCCCTGGTGTTTCTTTATTAGGTAGTTGAGCTGGCAAATTGTCCCCATGTAACCGTATTCCTGTCCTGTCTAATAAGCAGCTCATTTAACTTCCTTAATAAATTAGCTCCAGCGCTTTGACCATAAATCATCTCACCGATGCGAACCAGTGCTGAGCACCTCATGCTGGTGGGTTTGTGCTGAAACAGCAGATGTTTTGTGGATTATTGACCTTTTATAGCATCCTGGTGTCCTATCATAATTGGAACTGAGGAACTGTGAGCCTCAGCAGGATCTGTGATGAAGACGCTGAGGTTATTGGCTCTCATGCTTCTTGTACAAACTATTAAGTGTTTGAATACTAAGAAGAAACCTCAGGTAGTTAAAGAAACGGTTCGCTCAATAAGACTCGCTCCAAACCTGTACAACGTTGTTCTGTGCACACAAACATTCGGATGAGTGGATGATGTGCCTGACAAGCCCTAAACGGCACAAGCGAGCATCTTAAAAGAAGCTCTGTGACTGTGTGTGCTGTTGTTTTTCTCATAGGCTCCTGTGAAGAGGAAGTTTGAGTTCAGTAAAGAGCGTCTGGAAGCTGCCGCTCCGCCGCCCAAAAAGCCTAGTTCCTCTGCTTCTTCCGAACTGAACACTGCCACACCGAAAGCTAAAGCGAGATCCGGAGCAGCTGCAAGTGCTGTCAGCAGCGGTACGTGAAGGAATTCATTCATATTCACTGAACACTTGAAGCCAGCGCTTCTCAGAAACCGTGAGTGACCGGGGATTAAAATAATTCATATTGAAATACGTTTTTTGGATCGAAGAAGAGCTGAATGTCATTCCAGATTCACTGGAAAAGATTTTGAAGATTGACAAAACTGTATATCCATTATAAAAATAGCCTCAGGTCATCAGGAAATCAGGAGGAGTGTGTTTCTTCATCAGATCTGGAGAAATATCTCCGCAATGGATGTGAATGGGTGCCGTCAGAATGAGAGTCTGATAAAAACATCACAATAATCAGTTAACATTTTTAAAGACACACATTAGTTTAGAGCTGTATTATAAACGCTGCTTGATCTGAGCAGATGTCTCTCCTGATTCAGACCAGAACACTTCTTCACTGGAGGAGGAGTTATTGTGCATTCTAGACTCGTATTTTAGTTAAAATCATCTTAATGCTGGATTAGTTTGATCTTGTGTCTTCTCCAGATGTTAACTTATGGACTGGAGTGCTGTGGATTTTTTTATCGGACTCTCATTCTGACGGCACCCATTCACATCCATTGCTAATGTAATGCAGTTTTAGCTTTTTAAAGCTTTCTATATTTCATTTCAAAAAGTCTTAACGTAGACGTGACTGAATGATCGTGCTTCTTAATTTTGCAGTTTCTCCAGCCCAGAAGACATCAGACAAGCGAGAGAGTCCAAAAGCCAAGCCAGAGCCCAAACCCAAACCCAAACCTAAAGCCAAGTCAGTAGAACCGGTGCCTTTCAATCGCATCATGGAGGGAGTGGTGTTTGTTCTGAGCGGCTTCCAGAACCCCTTTCGCGGAGAGCTGCGGGACAAAGCGCTGGCCATGGGAGGCCGGTACCGGCCCGACTGGACCCCAGACTCCACACACCTCATGTAAGGAGCTCGTTCTCTATAGATGTCTCTAGGGTTGGGTTTTGATACAGACTTCCTTCATAAACAAGCATGGGATTCGTTTCGATTCCCAATTCAATATTGTTTTTGGTTATATATCAGGTACACATAACAAAACTAATGCTGAACTAATGCTGTCAAATATAGTCAATTGGTACTACATAACTTTCATACTGAAGGTTAAAACTGACTATACAACTGCTTTAATTGCACTTAATCAAGTTCCTATAATAAAAGTTACAATCACTTAATAATATTTCTACTGCAATAATTTTTTTTATATAAGCTAGTGCTGTCAAACAATTAATCCTGATTAGTTTTTGGTTATGTAACGCGTGTGTGTATATATATTCTGTATATATAAATACAAACACAGGCATGTATGTAGTTAAGAAAAAAATATGATGTTTATATGTTTATATATACTCTAAAATATAAGTATATAAATGTAAATGTATATACATATAAATACTGTTTGTGTGTGTTTATAAATGCATTATAAACAAAAACTTATAAAATGATGAATGGTGACTGTCATAAAAACAAAGTTGCCCAAATTAAACACAGTTTTGCACAGGGGATATATCAGTTGAGCACTGCTTTAGTGTTGATGTGTGTTCAGAGCGTTTGTCTCTCTCCTGCAGCTGTGCTTTCTCCAACACGCCCAAATACAGCCAGGTGAAAGCTGCCGGCGGCGTCATCGTCAGGAAGGAGTGGGTGATGGACTGCCACAAAACAAAACAGAAGATTCCCTTCAAAAGGTGAGCAAGAACTTCTCATTCCTGTTCTGTCATTACTGGAGTGAGTTCAGACCCTGGGAATCATGGGAAGGCCTTTGCACGTTGAGTTTTATAACGTAATGTAGGTCAGATACTAAACTAAAACAGAAAATAAGCTGAATTTAAGAATAAATGCTAATTGAAAAACTTTCAAATGTTGGCGTAGGGGCTGAGCCAAAACGAATAAAATTACAAAATGACTGAAACAAACTATTAGGAAAAAAAAAAAAAAAAAAGTTAAAAATGAAAAAAATAATAAAGCTAAATATAAATATAAAAACAAAAATAACAAATATAAAAATTACTAAAACAAACAAAAATGAAAGATAAATAGATATATAAGAAATAAATGACTAAAGCTCAACCAAACTATTAAAACTGAAACGTAATGATGAAAGCTGAATAAAAATATAAAAACAAATGCTAATAAAAAGTGGCCGAGCCTGAAAAATGACTAAAACTGAAATAAAACTAAATAGAAATATAGAAAACTAAATCTAATGCAAATGAGAAAAACACAACAAAATTAGGTAAAACAAACTAGCAGAAATATTACACAGTAAAATTATTAAAACTAAATCTAAATAGATTTAAGCGAGACAGAATGACATCAGGAAAGCACATAGAATTGGTAAACGAAAAATAAATTTTTAATATAAAGAAAGTTTATGAATAATATTAAAATAACTTATTTACGTGCGGTTATGACTCCTGGCACGAGGTGGACTGAAGCTCCAGTGTTTTTCTGACAGTGTGAGGTCGACCTCTGGATCTAGACGATAATACTACAGACAGATCTGACTCAGATGAGGTTTGTTAGTGTCACGCAGATGCTGGTTATAGCGGTTCCTTTAAAGCGTGTGCCCTGAATAATGAATGATTGGATGACTGAAGTCTCACTTGGGTGTCTTTGAGAGGAAAGAGCTGTTCGCTGCACATCTTGTGGCGGATCATGAAGTTTTGTGAGATTTCTGCTGCTGTCATTAAATCAGTGTGCCGTTCGTTCACCAGTGTGTGTGCTACTCTTTCTGTGACGGATGAAGCTGAAGATGACACAAACTAAACAGCCATGACTTCAGTCCGTGCGGTAGGGCTGCACGATTTTGAGAAAAAACCTAATTGCGTTTTTTCTGACAAATATTGCGATTGCGATGCGATTTTTCGA
>JAUMHQ010000076.1:21433700-21457543 GCA_032361165.1 Enteromius paludinosus
GAGTAAAAACTGAGTAATATTTTCCCTTTTGACCAGCAGGTAATATATTCCACTGAAAGAAAATCAAATATTACTTTATAACATGAATAATACATTATTTTTATATTAAGTCTACATTAAGTTCTAGCTATTTTGCTGGGTGTTTTTCTTTCATTTTCAGTAGTTTATATATACACACTTTATTTCAGGTAAATTGTTAGTTTAGTTTCAGTTTTAGTGAACTATAACAGCTCTGTGATGTAATGCAGGTGTGTTTCATCGTCTCCGTTCGACAGCATGTGATTATTTCCTGATGGTGGCCTCGAGCAAACAAGCAAAAGCCTCACAAACACACACCATCCGTCTCAGTAACAGAGCTTTTGAATCGAGGATGTGTGTGTGGATGTGACTGACAGGAGGCTGATAAGATGTCAGCTTACAGTCGAGCGTGTTCTAATCCTCATCCTGACTGACGAGTCACTGCGATACTGCCTTATGTGTGTGTGTCTGTGTGGAGTCTGGACCCCTGCTCCTGACCCCTCTCTGTAATGACCGGCGGTCCTGAGAGCACGCCTCATTTCTCTCCTTCATCTTTAGAGCGCCAGGCTCCGGACACGGCCCACTCACCCCAGAGCTTTATTTACAGCACTACATCACAGACATAACATCACTTTGCGCAATTTTCCTTCTATAACACGTCTTCATTCAGATTAGTGGAAAGAAAATATGAAAAATACATAGCCTCTTTTGCATATTTAAACCTAACATTTCAGAAAACCCACAACATTGACTAGGATTGATTATCTGGGAGAAAATGTGCCCTGTTCATTTGCAGTGTCTTGCTTTGGACTAATTTGCATGCAAAACACTCTGAGACAGTCTGACAGTTTAATATCGCAGTTAGATCAAATATATAACGTACATTTAATCAGTCAGATATAGATTTGATCTGTTTAGCGCATTACTATTCACTGCAGGACACGGAGTCTCACCTTATTTGAACATGATTAATGATTTTAATTCCTTATGCAAATGTTGACATATGACCCAGATTTGATCCATGTGCATAACCAATTTTAAGTTTCATTACATTACTCTAACATTATCACGCTCTAGACTGAAACTGCAAATCCACATCATTTTTTCCCCCTGAAAAATATAATTTATATTTCAGGATGTAATTTAGACTCAATAACCAAGCAGTCTCACTTCCAATTTGACGTGTCCAAACTGAGATTACGTGACATTTTTGTGACATTTGAGTGGCATTCTGCTCATCCGCTCACTGAGACACGAGAGCATGAGTGTGAAGGTCTTCTGGACCGGGACGGACACACACACACACACACTGATTCTAATGACTGTTGATTTGTGCAGCATCTGTGAAACTGCCACTCAAGAGAGAAAACACTGTAACGCTCCGCTGCGCTCAGCATCGATTCACACACACACACACACACACACACACACACAATGAGAGAGATGCTCACCGCAGAAAAACTGCAACTAAACAGACTGAAGAAGAAGAAAGAGCTTCTGTGATGAGAAATATCAGAAAAAGATCCCGCTCAACTAAAGGAGCCCCTAATGTGAAAAGACCTAGAAAAATCATCTTGAAAGTTTTCATATGTAGAAGTTGTTTGACAGCACTATTATTTATATTTATTTGATTCTCTGAAAAAATAATCTAGTGATATTTTTCCTTGGATTTTATTTCAAGGATGTTTAGAAATGAAGAATACAAAATATATACGTGGCGAGGGGGGCGTGCTTCAGCGAGGTCTGCGGCGAGACCGGCGGTGAGTAAGTGGGTCAAGTGCAAATGACAAACACCTGAGACTCGTGGAGAGACCGCTTAAAGAACAGTCACGCTGACCCTGTCCTCTTCCTTCTCTACCCCTGGATGAACTGTTACAATATATTTCAGAAAAACAAAAACATACATGTATTTCTCATCCTGCTGAACATCATTACGTTTTCTTGGACTTCTTTGAATATGATCTCGTATCATTTTGTCTCTGAGGTTCTGTTTTAAATATATTTAGACATCTTTAATTTTTTTCAGCTTTTAACACATTTTCAAAACATATCTCCAAAGCAAACATTTGCTTTGTCTTGACATTCGTTCCTGATAGATTTGTGTGTGTTACAGAGAGAAGTGTGTGTTGTGTTTTCAGTCAGCTTTGTGTGAGCAGATGAAAAACTGTAAAAACAGAAAAACTATTTTTTCCTCCCGCTGTCATAGCGCATGAACCTCACTACAATTGCCCCTATTTCTCTGAAAACAATCATTTTATTTCTAAGTTTGATTTTCAGGATATTTAGCTGCAAAACAAACCAAAAAAACTCTGTTTTGCGGTGCAGCGGTGAGCTGTATGTGTGTGCTGTGAGCAGAGGATGTGGTTTAGAGCGTGATGGATGATGACTGACCACATGTCCAGGCAGGTGGAGTAGTCTGTGGATCCCAGTAGAACGTCTGGAGGACGATACCAGAGCGTCACCACCTCATTAGAGTATGTGTGGCTCGGGACCGACTTCGCACGGGCCAGACCTGCACAAAACACACACACACACACACACACACACGAGTTTAAAACATGTCACTGTGAATAAAGACACCTGACGAACGCATTCATGAAAATGTCATTTCATATCACAGTGACAGTCATGGGTTAAAATGAGTCCATCTGTCCATGTCCAGGCCAGTTTAATATTAGCCAGGCTAATAAAATACAGCCACCACTACAACTATGTCATAAATGAAGGGGATCCAGTGTCAATAAGCTCTTTACTGATTGGCTTCGTCACAGACATAAATCATTTATTTATACACATTTAAAATATGTTAAATTATTTCAATGATATTCACAAAATTACAGAATAAATGATATTATATATGAATATTATATGATATTTTAACATATAGTACACAAAGATTTACAAATGTAATATTACTAAATATACAACTAGCCTGAGATATTAATTTACATAAATATGTACATAATATCATATTAAAAACACAAATATCAGGATTATCAACTATCATGATATTATATTTGCATACGTTAAAATGTAACATTTGTACATTTTTATGGTATTATATTTGTATATATGGATATATGTTAAAATATACGGAAAATATGCAACTACTACAATATTTTAATATATAGAAATGTACAAATATATCATAAAAATATAAGAAATATCATACAAACAACTATCATGACAATTTAGCATGTACGTGATTTTTTTGTAATTTATATACGCCAAATTATCATGATAGCTTTACATTTGTACATGTACAGTTTGTTAATATATCAAGTAGTTTATTTTCTATGATATTTGTATCTTGTTTCAACACACAAATATAATGTATATCTATTTAGACAAATATGATGATGTTATGTTTGTATATATTTCTATATGTTAAAATGTCATGATGATACTTTTATGATATTATATGTATATGTATCATAAAAATATAGAACTATCACGACATCAGGGAACGTCAAATGTTTTTGGCCCTTGTGAACATCTAATCTGAACTCTGGCACTAGTGACAGTGAGGTTATGGGCTGATTCAGATCTGGTGGTGATGAAACGCAGCGTTCTCCAGGTGCAGAGGCGTTTAATTAACCCGTCTGACTTAAACAGGCTTGAGCGGGGTGTTTAAAGCGACAGGAATAGCGACACAGTATAATTAGCAGTCAATAATCCGGAGCTAAACAAAGAGAGGCTATCATTTCTCCAGCTCGAGCGTCACAGAGCCTCTAATCATCATCATCTGAGCCACTGACTGATGGGAGGAGACCGGCCGGCGAGGGGTCAGAGGTCACCACTGATGGAGGCAATCCAGGAGGATGTCCTGTCCTCGTCCCCGGCCGGTCGGCATGGTAACGCAGCGGTCAGCTGATGCTTCAGAGAGTTCCGGATCTCAGGAGGGGGTCAGAGGTCAAGCTGAGTGAATTATACATCACTCACTGTCCGGCAGTCACATGACCAGCAGAGATATGACAATAGAATTATAGCCAAATCAAATCAACATCTCAATGTAGCTTGATGTGATTGTCTGTGATGTGATGAAATTAATATATATGCCGCTCATCATAGTGTTTCACGAAAACTAGCAAGATATAAAAATATAAAATATACATTGAATATACATAATTGTAGATTAACGCTGTAAATTAACACAAAAGATAATTATCAGAAAAAAATACAGATCACTACTTGATAGATAATAGATGTGTGTGTAACGTTTATATTTATTATGAGTAAATATAAATACACACACATGCATGTATGTATACATAACATATATATATGTTACGTTCATATATTAAATATATTTATATAATATTAAACAATTATACATTTTTTACAGAATATACTGTATGCGTGTGCATTTATATATTCACATAATAAATATACACAGTGCACACACATACATTATGTAAACAAAAACTTTTATTATGGATGGGATTTTATTTTGGTTTAATGATGATTCATCTTTTGACAGCAAGTGAAAATATCAAGATATTTTAAAATGTATATTTATTATATTATTTGTACACACTCAAATGATATTCATATATCTGCGTATATATTTTTCTATATGTTAAAATATCTTGATAGTTGTATATTTTATGTTTATATTATAAGATACAGAAATTAAAATAATAAAAACATTTTAGTTTTTTCATTTATTTTTTTTTTAATTAATTTTATGATATTACTTCCATCATTTAATTTAATTATTATTAATCATTTTCAATGTAATTATCAACTTCCATATATACTACATGCAGCTATATGGTATATTAAAATACACATAAAATGTAATAAAAATCATAATAGTATAACATATAGGAAAATATACAAATATATTTATATTAACATATATAAAAATACACAACTATCCTAATAATTGAACATAAAATATAATAATATGAAATGTGCATTTTTCAGCTATCATGATGTATGAACATATTTGTAGTTTGTTTTTGAAAATGATTAGCTGCACATGCAAACATCAGCACCAGCTGTGTGCTTGAACATGGAGATGCTGCCTATGTAGGGCACTCAAAATCACACACTTAAAGAGTCTGATCTATTCTGGGCTATAAACAAACAAGCTTCTGTTCTAGTTCAGATGCTGAAAGTTTGAAACAGCTTCTGTATGAAATCAGACAGGGATTTAATAACAATCACCCAGCGCACACTAAACCAGGTCACAGCGTTTGATTAAACGCCCGCCTCATCTGCTCATCCATCACTGCAGACTATGATCAACATATGAAAGATGTCATAAAGGCATATTGAATATCTCCAGCGTCTGCAGCGGCTTCGATTACAGAGTTTGGCAGGTAATTTATGTCTGGTGAGATGAATCCAGACGCAGCCTATTAGAGTCGCCTTCTCATACGCACAACTGATTAAGATGTTAATGAAGAGAATGAGCCGTCAGAACAGATTCACATCAATACCTGCAGATGAGGTAAACACAACACATGACACAGAAGCTCAGCTGCGTGTAACGTGATGAGAATTCTCCACCATACACCTTCAATCAATACATCCTTAGAAATAAAGCTTTTTTGATACCTTAAAATATATGTTATTAAAAATATGTACACCCCCAAAAAAGCATTTGTTTTACTATTAACAAACATACTGCTGAGCAAAATAAAGTATTAAATTATTAATGAAAATGTAAAAATATTATACTAAATAAAAATATTACACGTATATACTTCATATGTTTAGTAAATTCATTGTTAAAAATAATTTATTTTATGACTGCATTAAAATTATTTTTCAAAATCTAAAATTACAAGATCAAAATAATAAAAATTAAATTTAGAAATTATGAAATTAAAGTTATATTTTGAAAGTATATTTAAGAATAAATGCAAAATTACAAGAATAAAGTCTAAATATTTTGATCATGAAATTTAAATTCATAGAATAAGGTCAAAATTTATTTTTGAAAATAAAGTCAAATTTATATTTTTATATATATTTTTTTTTGTGTGTCAGGCTGGAGACGTCATGCTGCTCCAGCAGATCTCAGTGTTTATTAAAGATCTGCTTCAGCTGTGTTTAATCTGTTTACATCCAGAACGAGAGAGAGTTGTGTTTTCTCTTTAGATGAAGAAGAAGAAGAGCTCTGCACACTTGAGGAGGGCAGGAGGAGCCGCTGAGAGCCGTCGCTGACAGACCGGTTACTAATGACCCCACTGAGAGCCGCTGCGAGCCGCGGGGCCTGGCCAGAGAAACACACCATATGCTGCAGCCCGCCGAGCCAAAACGGCCCTTCAGCAGCTGTTACACACCACCGAGACACCCGAAATACACCGACCTGACAGCAGAGTGTGTGTGAGGACATTTTGGCTGGTCCTCTCTTTCTGAGAGCCCTTTTGAGGGTCAAGACTTGATTTTAGGGATCAGATTAAAATTGGGTAAAGGGTAGATTTAGGGTCAGGAGCTAGGGACTGCAATGTATGTCCTCACAAAGATAGCTATACAGAGCTGTGTGTGTGTGTGTGTGTGTCTCAGGAGACTCTGTGGATTGGCTGCGGCTCTAATTGAGTGTAAGAATCAGTGTCTCAGCAGGTATGTGAGAGGCAATCTGTTGGTCAATCTGTCTGTCTGTCTCGCTCATGTTCTCTCTGTCTCTGTGTTTTCTGTACTGGTTGGCGTCAGTCTTTGTTGTGGTTGCTCTTCACCTCCTGAACGACTCTCATCACGTACGTTTCTCTCAGAGCTTTTATTTCCTACTGAAGAGCTTTGCTGACTGAGCTTTTTTCTGGTCACTTTCTCCGTTAAGACCGCGTAAACGTTCATAAGCTCCAAGCGTGAACCCAACATTTGGCTCATCTGAAAATTAAACCAAAAAAACCCTAAAACATATCCTTAAATTGGGTGAATGAGCGGCTCATCCCATGATGCACACTGAATAATGGAATTATACAAAAATACTCTTATTTTACATTACTCCTGTAAGTAGTATAAAAGTTTAAATAAATAAAACGTATTCTCCTATAATGTACAACTACTGTTTTTTTTAAATAAAATTTAACCTTAATTAATATAAAATAATATACACACATATACACAATATGATTTAATTGTAAAGTTAATGAAAATTTCTTTCAATTAATTTATAAAAATAATTAAACTTAATTTGAGAATATTCTATGAGGAATATATTATATATCATTTCTAAATTTTATTTTTATATAATATATTTTATTTATATTTTACTAATTGAATTATTTTTTATTGTTTTATGCATTAGTTTAAGTTATATATAAAATAAAATAATATGCCGTAGTTAAAGCATCTTGCAAAAAATTTTACTAAAAAATAATTATTAGGATGTACATGAGATGTATTAACAATGCTTGATGGGAGCTTCACTGCTCTATTGTTGTGATTTTATTAAACAGGAAGCTGAAGGTGAAGCGATCTCTAACCGACGGGTCAATCGGGCTCATTCTCCTCTCACTAACGGCTCTTCTGTGCTGCTCAAACATGTGTGTGTCGTGTGTTTAGGCTGCGCTTCTGGAAAGCAGCCAGTGCAGTGATGCGTGTCTGTGTCTACCCATAATGCCCTTATGACAGGAGACTGGACATATGGTGAAACACACACACACTAAAGTACTGGTACTACAGAATCAAACTGCTGCGGTAATAAAAACAGAAGCAGCAGAGCCAGCATCAAAACAGCCACAGCTAAACGATCCAGACACACACACACATAAACGAAGAACAGGAAGCTCCAAACTAAACTCCACAACAATACAGTCAGATGTTTAATGACTATTACTGCATGCCTTGGCTTTACGTTTAAGTTTCTTGACATTATCGACTGTTTTCTCTGGGTGAACAACAAAAATACAGTTAAAAGCTATTCGCAGCATAAATATCCAGATATGCATGACAAAAAAAGATTTAAGCTATATCTCTAATTACAACCAAATCCCAGTCTGATGAGAGACATGGTGGAGATTTATACAGTATTTATAGTTATATACAGATATTAGATTTATTTATTTACATTTGATTATTTTTAAATATTAATTTATCAACTTAAATAAAACCGTTTACTCTAAAATAAATATTTATATACAATATCAATACACAAAAAATACTAATTATATATTACATAATTATATATATATATATATATTGGGTGATGACAAATATAAATAACATAAATTAATGCAAATAAATAAAATTAATGGAATTCATCATACATTTAAATGCACTTTTATAAAAAACATTTATATTAATTTATATTAAAAGTGTGTGTATAACGCTGCTAAAGAAAGAAGAAAAAAAATAATATAAAATAATATAATATAATATTTTAATAGAACCATGTTCTAATAATTATATAAACATGTTTAAATATCGATGAAATCATTTTGCTGAGTGTTATTTGAATGGTGAGTGATTGAGACGCAGTGTAAGTGCGTGTTTCTCACCGAAGTCGGCCAGTTTGAGTTCTCCGGTGTCACTGATGAGCAGGTTCTGGGGCTTCAGGTCTCGGTGAAGGATGTAGCGCTGATGGATGTAAGACAAACCCCTCAGTAACTGGAACAGGAACAGCTGCAGAAACAAGAGATTGGTCTCTGAGCATCAGCGATCACAAACTAAAGAACCCATATATCATCTACTACACAGCTCAACCGGAGTCATCTCATCACACGTCTCCAGGAAATGTGTTATTCATTCCTCTCTTCCTCACGGAGAGCATTCTCTGTATTTATTGTGCTTTTCTGCACATCAGTATCATCTCAGATCAATCTGAGCGTCACGCTCTCTGTCTGGAGTATTGATGAAGAACAGCTGTCCGAGAGACGGATAATCAATGAACACACACAGCAACACACACTTCAAACTTTGTACTTTCTCTTAATTTCAGTTGGCTTCTGTACCCCGTCTGAGACAGCAGGCTCTCTTATGGTTTCTCAAACGGCTAGACCAAGCAGCGAACAGAGGGCGGGCTTAGAGCCGTGGCGTAGACGCTACACGGCGAGTTTAAGATTGTAGTTTAGGTTAGGGAAATCTAAAACGATAGCGGACAGCGTGGAGAAGATTCCCAGTATTTACCAGCCGATTAGGTGTGTTGACTTGTGTGTGCTGTGTTTTGCAAAAGGTGTTTTATGAAAATGAGTCAAAGTCTGAGAATTAGTGTCTGTGACACGAGAAAATCGTGTGTGTGTGTGTGTGTGTGAGCAGATGAAATGTGAGTAAAAGTTGCTCATCTTAAAAGGAAACAGATAGGAAGACCTGGATTAATCCTCAGGACTGAGATAAAGAGGAAGATGAAGAGAGATAAGAGGACAAAAGCAGGGTCAGCTGACCGCCGAGGGACAGCTGAAGTGTCTGAAGATTAACATGTTTGTGGACAAGAATCCTAATAAAACCCAGAGATGCCTTCAAATAAAGATCCAGCTGATGCTGTGATGAGAACAGCCTGGGAAAACATTCATGAGTGTATCGCTGTGAGAACAAGCACAGTTTATCATGTGTACAACCATATCTCCATATCTGAAGAATGTGTTTGATCATGAGCCTCAGCGCTCTCGTGTGACCAGACTTTTCACAATAAAATAATAAATATTTATTACAAATACTATAATATTACTGTACAGAAAAATATTCATTATTAATATTATAATAAAATACTATTGTACACTAAAACAAAACATAGTTAATAATAATCATAATAACAGTAATTATTTTAAAAAAAAACTATAATAGTATTGTACAGTAAAAAAAATACATTAGAAAAAAACAATAATAAATTATAAAAAACTAAAATAAAAATATTATTGTACAGTAAAATATGTTTTTATTTTTGTTACGTAATAAAAACATTTTTATTTTATTAAACAATAAAAATAAACAAATTACTATAATGAAATTATTACTGTACAATAAAATAAAAAAACATTTAAAAATAAACAAATGACTGTAATAAAAATATTAATTTATGTAAAATAAAAACAACAATGATAATAATAATAATAATAATAATAATTACAATAATAAAATACTATTGTAAAAAAAAAGATAATATTTTTATGTTTATTTTGTTAAATTTTGTTCATTTTATTAAATTATAAAAATGTAACAAATAATTATAGTAAAAATACACTTCAGTATATGTAAAGGTATTTAATAATAATAAATAATAATAATAATAATAATAATAATATAATACATTATTATTGTTTTTGCACAGAACCATAGCAGAATTGCAATATTTTTTTCTTCTTTGTTTTCAACCTTTATTTTGACAGTTTTTGTGCCCCTCAGCTCTCCTGACAGCTCTCTCCTTCATTAAACTGCTAGACTCAGTCTGATACAGAACAAAAGACTGAATGAATGATTTCTGCTGACTGGGTGACCTGTATTCTATACTTATTTTGCAATAACGGCTGATTATCTGTGACTTTAAAGGCCTGGAGTGTATAAAATCCATCATGAAAGTGTTAGATTTGTGAGTTTGTGCAGGCTGGCTGCTCAATGAGCCGAGAGTCTCTCACATCTGCTGCAGAATCAGAGGAGCGCTGTGGGTTTAATGTGTGTATCAATGGACCATCAGCCGCACACCTGCTCTCTCTCCAGCCTCTAGAGTCCAGCTCTCCTCACGGAGATGGGACATGGAGCTCAAATCTGCATCAAAAAACAGCTCCAGCTCTGCCAATATTACAGCAAGACTCTCACCTGCTCTACTCCGATCCCTCACCATCCAGGTCTGGAGGAGACACAAACATCTCCAAAATGTGTGTCGTTTCTAGTAAGGGAACGAAAGTGCTTTAAGACCCTCAAGCTACACAGATTTGTTCCGGTCATTAATGAGAAGTCGCTGATCAGATACGATATGGGAGTGGTTGAAGTTATGGCGGTTTTATTTAATACTGATAATTCAGGAAGATATTATCCAGATTGTGAGTGTATGTGAAACACAACAGCAGCAGGTTAGCGTGCCGCTGACAGCAAAAACCCTCAATTAGATCAAATTACTTCTGATGCATGGAAACATGATAGTCGCGTCTTCCTGAGCGTCTGAAGAATTCAGCAGTATTTGCAATCGCTCAGACTGATGGAGCATTACAGCAGCTGTTTACTGTACATCACTGACTGCGTTTGATCATCTCAACAACTGTGACGGTAGAATTAAACATGAAGATGTAGAAGGTTTCATTCTGCGCTGAAGCATCAGGAGGAAGAGCGTTCACAGACACGCTACTGGTGTTCTCCACAGCGCTCTGCTAAACTCAACCACTTCTGCATCACCTCAACTCAGATCCAAACCCAATACAGGATGTTAATGGATGTTAAATGTAAGACAGTGAACTCACTGAGATCCAAAAAAAGCCTTGAAGCTGGAAGGACACAGAGGGAATGATAGAAGAGTGAATGAACCTGATGGACAGAATCAACATCAGAGCGAGGGAAAGAATGATATGAGAATGATAGACAGAAATCATAAAACAACGGATGTAACGAAGGTCCAAACGAATGTTAGAACAAGCATTTGAATGTTAGAACGGCTAATGAACATTAGAACAATACAACAATAAAATTAATGAATGTAGGAATAGAAATTTGTCAACCGATCGCGGTTGAGATCACATGAGATTGCACGTTAAGTAGCAACGCAATCCACATTAACTTTGTCAATGGAAGAAGCAGTGTTGCCAATTTATCGACTTTGTCGCTAGATTTAGTGACTTTTCAGACCCCCTTGGTGACATTTTTCCAAAAAAGCAACTAGTGACAAATCTAGCGACTTCTTGAACAAACCTCAGCGAGTCTCTGGTAGTGCCGCACGCGCGAGCTCTTGTTTTCCCAGTGCGTGCACACCCCTCGGTGCAGCAGCGGTGAGTTCGCTTACACGTAACGAAACAACAACGAGGAGATTGTAAAGAAACAAGGTGCCTCGTCTGTGGTGTGGAATTGGTTTGGGTGTAGGAAAAATTACAAGGTATGCAAGAGCACTGTTTTCAAACCTTCCTCGTAATAATCACTAACTAACTAGAAGTCCATTATAAGGAAACAGCTTAAAAACGACCGCGGGAAACCAAACTTCTGTCCAGTTTTATTAATAATGAAGACTTGCCACTGTCAAAAGAGCAAGCTCTTATTCTGCGTATAAAGTTAATAATATCATGTAAGTGTTCACCTCCATTATAAGGATATATTATTCTCTTTATCTGTGGAATATGGGCTCGTTCTTTTGACAGTAGTTAGTGATTATTACAAGAAAGTTTTGACAGAAATGTGGGCTTCCCTCGTCGGTTTTCAGCTGCTTTAAGCCACGTTAAGTGTTTTTCACGTGAAGGGTTTAAAGTATTGCTGCAATTCAGTTTAAATAAAATGACATTATATGAAACCGTTTCTTTGTGTTTGAAAGTTTATTTATGCATTTTCAGATACAAATTGCTACATTGTGATGTATATCGTTATCGAGGTACAGAACCGCTTCTACCGTGATAGAAGATTTTGGTTGTATCGCCCACTCCTAGACAGAATGAAAGAGAGAACGACAGGATGAATAAACGTTTGAATGACAGAAAAAACAAACGATAAAATCGAACAAACATTTGAACACAGACAGAGCGAATGTTAGAACGATAAACTGAATGAGCGACAGAACGATAGAATAAACGAACATCTAGAGTGTATAAAACACAGCTGCACATTCAGGTTGATGTGAGCTTTTGTGTCTCAAATACTGAAAAAAACTATTTTCTTGAAACTACATGAAAACTCTTGTTAGATCAACAGAATCATATCAAATGTTGTCCCAATCTTAATAATAAAAAAAAAAACAAAAAAAAAAAAAAAAAAATTACTCAAAGAACTTCATATTGTTGAAATGTTAAGGCATGCTGGGAACTTAGCAGCATGAATAAATGTTGCAGCTGTAGGATTGCTGTATCACGGTTTGCTTCATTTAAACGTTCTGTGGTTGTTTTATGGTTATTGTTAGTCATGTGTCGTGCTGTGATGTAAACACATCAAGTAAACTAGATTAAGTTCAAACACTTCTATCTGTTTCCTGGATATCTCAGTCTTAGAAGTTGTCTTACACTAAATAAACAGAGTGTTGTCTGCGTATTACACTAACTGACTGTACTCGTTAACATCTGTCATTCATAAACAAACAGAAATTTGATAATGCGGTGCCTTTTTAAACCTTCTCTTTTTCTTCTGGGAAACCTCAGGACAGGAATTGTTCCGGTTGCTGTGAGAGGAATGTTTCTGTTAGCCTGGAGCACAAAAACAGTGTGTTTGGGCTGCACACTTAATCAAGTTCCTAATCGCTAAAATAATTACAGATGCCACAATTATGCAATCGCTCAAAGACGTGTTCACTTCTTAATACAGGTTATCTTAAGGGTTTTTAAATTGAGTTTAACATTATAATACCATATTATTTAAAGAATAAACCAATCCAGTGTTTAACTGACTACTGCTGTAGAAAAATAATAGGTTTTTCAGCTTATGTTCTTCAATATGGCATGAAGTTGCTTCAGACAATAGTATAAACATCATTCAGTGTAAATTGTGATAATTGTAATTGCAATTTCAAGGGAATAATTGACAATTATGATTTTTTTTGGTCATAATCATGCAACCCTAAGCAATACACAACAGTACACTGTACGGCTCAAAATTATCCATTTTTCTTTTATGCTAGAAATCATTAGGATATGAAGTAAAGATCATGTTCCATGAAGATATTTAGTAAATGTCCGACAGTAAATATATCAAAACGTCATGTTTGATTAGTAATATGCATTTCTAAGAACTGCATTTGCACAACTTTAAAGGATTTCCTTGATTTTTTTTTTTTTTTTTTTTGCTCCCTCAGATTCAGATTTTCAATATATTGTCCCATCCTAACAAACCAGACATCAATGGAGAGATGATTTATTTGACACTTGCGGTTTTGTGCTCCAGGGTCACGAATCAGAATTGCATGATCAAATAAATTTACGTTGGATTAACAAAGTATCTGAGCAGCACTAAAAAGCATTGTTGCCTTATTTATACTTGTTTTTAACGTTTCTCAGCTATTTATTTTTTACAGTGAAGTGACGTGGATGATCTGGTGGGATTTCTGGAGCGAGAGCAGCATCTGGTCAGGTTTGGACGGCTGCCCAGGGTCCGTCTCTCTGCTGCTTGAGCAGTAATTACATTAGCCGCTAGCGCTGCCTTTCACATGCTAATCCCAGCAAACCTGCCGCCCCGGAGTCTAATGGCCTTTATTAGCGCGGATCTGAGCGAATGAATCAGCTCCAGCTAATGTGAAGAATTAAAACAGCGGCTCTTGTGCGGAGCGTTTGTTCGTGACTGCAGCAGCTAATCTCCACTTAGCCGGCCATTTTGGCTCAGATCAGATCTGCTGCTTGAGGAGGTGGAGAGCCTGTTGTTATAAGACGAGCGCTCATTAATGAACACAAGTGAACAGAACTACTGCTCGACTCTTACAGTACAGTAAAGACGATTATCCTGACGCTACGCTGCAAACATGTTTTGTTTGGTTTTTGAGGTTCAAATCCACAACAACTCATTTGTGAAGCAATGCTGCATTAGATAGGAAGTCAAAATGTAATTATTCTGTGTGTATTTTGTCTTCCTGCAAGCTAAAATAAACACGTATGCTCAGGATACACCGTATCTCATGGAGTGCTGCTTCCAGGATTTTAAGATCACTTCGATTTAACTTCACTGTCAAGCAATCTAAAATGAATTATTTGTTTATATAATAATAATTAGGCATATAAAACATATATACAAAGTACATACTGTAATGAGTGGGAGTGGCAAGGGCAGATCCAAAACAAGAACGCTCAGAAATGGCCAAAGGTGAAAACAAGAGTGTTTGACTGTGGCTTTATGCAGGGTGTAATGAGTGTGTGGCTGTGGTGACAAGCTGCAGGTGTGTGTGTGTGTGTGAATGAGTTTCAGGTGAGAGTGTGATCAGTCCAGGGATGAATCATGGGAAATGGAGTTTCTGTGGTAATGGTGCAGTTATGGATGGGGTGACCTCCGGAGGGGCTTGGAGCGGGCAATCATGACACATCCATTATTTTTATTATTATTTTGTTTTTCTAACAATATATACATATTGTTGCATGATGTATTTTTTTTTTTTTTTTTTTTAAATGCAAAATGCAATATTTATTTTAGTATACACAATATTTAATACTTATATATATATATGTATGTATACACAAAATACAAACATTTTCATAATTAGTTTTGTTGTTGTTATTATTATATGTTTTTCTAACAATATTATATATACATATTGTTGCATGTTGTATTTTTTATTATTTATTTTTTGTATTTTTTAAATCCAAATTACAATATATATTTTATCATACATATTTTATTATGCATATATATATGCGAAATACAACAATTATGCAAAATACAAAAATCATTATTATTATTACATTTTTTCTAACAATATTATATACATAGTTGCATGTTTAAAATGCAAAGTACAATATTTGTTTTATTAAACATACTATTTAATTGTGCATATACAAATATGTATGCAAAATACTTATTATTATTATTATTATTCTTATTTGTTTTTTTAGCAATATTATATATACATATTGTTACATGTCGTAAAATACAATATTTCGTTTATTATCCATACTATTCATATTATATAATGTAATAATATATGTAAATAAATATTATTAGGGTTCTAGAAAAAAAGTACAAGGTTAAGAGAAAAGAAAAAGTATTTTCTGTTGTGTAGATTCATCTGATGGGTTGTATGTTTTAAAATGTATGTGTTGCACAACAAAAGTCGAAGCATTCCAGTTTTTTAAAACACAGCTGAACAATCAATATACTGAAAACAATCAAATGAAATTAAACGAAGAATGTTATTTTTGTAACATATTTGCATGCTCTATTCATCAAAAGTATCAGTGCCAGCAAATCTAATCAATCAATCACTTTTATTTCTACAGCGCTTTTAACAATACAGATTGTGTCAAAGCACTGAACATTATCAAACAGAAGAACAGAGTGATGGTAATGTATAATGACAAGACGACGGTAATCACTGGAAATCAGGTGTCCCCAACTAAACAAGCCAGAGGAGACAGCGGCAAGGAACCAAAACCCCATCCATTCAATATTAAGCGCATGTCAGATTGTGTAAGGACTTATAGTGTGTGTGTGTGTGTGTGTGTGCATCTGGATCCAGCGATCTGTCCACGGAGGTTATCTAGGTGTTCGATGAAGATCATCTAAAACAAGCTATCCCAGCAGAGATTGGTTCAGACATTAATGGCCATAAAAGGATTCTCAGAGGCTCACTATTATTACATAATAACCTGTGTAAAGTGAGTTCTTCATACCACGGCACTGTGAGCCGATCCAAGCTTCAGGAAACAGATCCCACTGAACGTCTGGTCTGTCATTTCTCATGATTTCTCCATCGGGTTGAATCTCAGCGAGGGAGCGAACGGGATAAATACTTTATTTATGTAAATCCACAGCGACAAAAAGCTGATGAATTACATAAGCAACTTCTGCTGGCTGGCCTCATTCACTCCATCACCGCAGCTTTCCTCCAACACACTTTACAAACCACTTCCACCAGATCAAATATACCTAGTTAATCAAGTACAAACATGACTGCTTCCATCGGTCAGTTCTGCAGATCAACTAGTTCACTAATAATACTGAGAGGAGCTTTTAGTCATGAAACTAGCAGATCTAGCATTCACGGAAATGAGATGTTTCTTGGACACACCCCAGCAGCATGAACACTAGAGCACGCTCGCAACTGTAGGGTCAGGGTTCGATTCCCAGCAGATGAGCTGATTTCCATATTTCACTTTGGATAAAAGCATTTGCAAGTTTTTCATTTACATGTTGCCAGGTTGTGCAAAATAAAGTAAAATAAAAACTAAATGTTGCTTATATAAAAACAAAAATAAAGTCATCTCAATTTTTTAGCCTATTCACACACTGCATATATGTCAGAGCATGTTTCACGTTACATATTTTTCACTACAATGAACACATAGTCAACATAATATAATTTAGTATAATTTCATGAATATTGTCACAAATATAAAGTCCTTTAGCATAAACCTCGTCTGTTTTGTGCTGCACCTGCTTCAGACGCTTCCCTCACAAGAGCTGATCAAACACATCTCACTCACCCTCACATTGTCCGGATGAAGACCGCCGGGATGTTTGTCCATGTACTGACACAGATCTGTGTGCTGGACAGAGAGAGAGAGGGGCGTGAGACACTGACTCAACAAACAATGACTCAAACACAACATAAACAGAGTCAGAAACTTCTCGGCTAACATTTGGGATTTTGTGACATGTATAGTAATAAAACCCAAAATATGAAACGTCAGACATATTTATGGAGTAATTCACTATTTTGTAGAAAAGGGTCAAGATTCAGAGCTAAATTAAGATGGCAGCATCATTATTTCATTTTTACAAAAATGTAGTTTTTAAATCAATTTTATAAATTTTTATGATCAAATAATTTATTTAATTAAAATTAAATAAAACCAATGTATTATTACATAATAACAATTGTACTTGTTATATATTATATTTATTGTTTTTCATAATTATTTTAGAATTAATTTATTCAATAATAAATTATTAATAATATAATCGTTTTAACATAAGTTTATTATTTACTTAATGAAAATATTTAATAATAAATCATTTTATTTCATTAGAAATAAAACTATTTTAATTATTCTTTTCAGTAAATTTATCAACATTACTTTTGCTTTGAGGACCATCTCAGATGATTTGATTTCTCACTGCAGTGCATTATGGGAATTTCTACAGCTACAGCATGTGGATCAGCCTCAACATGCACATGTAAACACAGTCCGCGGGAGACAGAATTACCCACAATGCCCTGCTCTGCGCTGATGCTTGCGAACACCTGCAGATAAATGCGTTTTCTTTCATGAATAATGAAGTGGAAACACGTCCTGCGCTGTCAATCATTATTAACCCTCGCCGCACTAAATCAATGGATTTCCTCACCGCCCAAGCCTGTGTTTGTTAGAAATGAGTCTCCGGGTAATATACAGCTCCACGGAGCCCAGATATCAAGAGCTCAGCCAATCCAAGCCTTTTGATTGTTTTCTTTGACACCCAACGTGTTAGCTTAGTGCTCATGAATAAATCAATCTCACCCTCATCCAATTTAGCCGGAGGACGTACACTCCACGGGAAAATACTATTATATTTTAGAGACAACAACTGGAACCAGAAGAGCACACGATACACTGACCTCGTCACAATAAAACTAAATATTGACAGAAATTAATAAAACTAAAACACTGTGCACTCCAAACCAGCAAAACCTTGACAAAAATAAAGAAAGAAAGAAAAGAAACAATGAAATAATATAAATTAGAATATATAGAATGGACACTGACCAGCAAAACCAGCAAACCTCAACAAACAATAAAATAAATAAAGTTAAAGTAATAAAATAAAAAACAAAATAAAATGAATTAAAATAAATGTGGCCCAGAAAACCATCTAAAATAATCATAAAATAAAATGTAATTACATTAAAAAAATTAAATAAAACGAAATAAATAAAAGAAATCTTTATATGAAAATACAATAAACAATTTAATAAAACTAAAAATAGCTCAACTCCGTAAAACTAGCAAACCACATAATAAAATAAAAAGAAAAAAAAAAGAAAAATTAAAATAATCTAATATAGAATGAATGTGCCCAAGACCACAGCAAAATAATTATTGCAATTAATAAGTAATGAAATAAACCCAGGACCACTGATCTGTGCCGTTGTTCCACAGTGCACTGACTTTTCTGTGAAGCAAATACCAATTGCACCTCATAACATTTAAAGAAAGCAAAGTCTGAGGGAAAAATGCCTATTCTTGCTATAAAAGATCAAAGAGTTTTTTCCTTCTTAACTTGGTGACATCCGCCCACAGTCTCAAATTACATCTACACTTTACTCAGAAGTCAAGTGCTCGTATCGTTTAAGTGGATAATTATTTTTATGTGTGCTGGGAACATAAATGTATTGAGTGAGTAATGAAGGGCATGTTCTCCTGACCTTTAGCTCAGTGTCTGGTTCCTCTTACTGTACGGATCAGTATTAATGAGCTAAAGGACTAACTCCTAAGGACTAAGCTTCCACTGAACAAGTGCAATCCTGTTCAAACACCATCTGTGTTTAGTGATGTCAGCTGACTGAGGCTCTGTGGGTGCAGACGACCAAGATCAATCAAGCTCAAATAAAAGTTGCTGATTCAAGTTCAAGTGATTTTTATAATTATTATAATTATAATAAATAAATAATATAAAAATAAGCAATTACTGATAATAAACTAACAGATAAAAAAATAATCTAAAAGTACATTTGATGTACAGTGAATTTAAAGCATAATAAAAATGCAATAAATTATTCAATTAAATTAATAAATATAAAAGTGAATATTTTTAATAAAAATATACGTTATATATATTTTTTTTAATAAATTCAAAATAATATAAAATAAATGAAATGTTCAGATGAAAATATATGTATAATAAAAAATATTTTTAATAATAATAATACAATAATAAATAATAAGAAAGTAAAAGTAAAATCAGAATAAAAGTAAAATGTACAATAAATCAAAATAAAATATATTTGTTTATTTAATTAATAGATTAGAATAATATTAAAATAAATGTGTATTTGTGGTTGACAAAAAAAAGCCATGTGAAAAAATCCCACAGGACCAGAATGCAACAGAAACAGGTCTGAGAGACTCGAAGCGGAGTAGACACTCACCACATACTCAAACACCAGCGTCAGGGTCTCCTTGGTGTGAATGATGTCGTGGAGCAGCACGATGTTGGAGTGTTTCAGGCCTTTTAGCAGAGACGCTGAAACACACACACACACACACACACACACCGGTCAATGCCCAGGACTCTTACTGAGAACTCACTGATGAAAACCAGAGACCAGAGGATTAACATGTAAAAAAGCTATACAGTATGTTTTACTGATAAGAGGCTTATTACACCCAGATATGCCGTGAGTAAACAGAAAGCCTGTGACCTCCAAAATAACTCCTATGTGTTTGTATGTGTAGATAATGAACCTTCACCCAATCCTGAGCAGAACCTTTCTTTATATTAGGCATTTATTCATTTATTTATTATTTTACTGTCAGAATTTTTATAATAAATGCATTACAAATAAAAAATAAACAAGCAACTATAAATAGTAAATAAAAAATGTATCAACAAAAAAGTTACGTAACATAAACTGCGTATTAAATACAATATTTTAATCAAACATTAAAATAAGATAGAATTAAATTAAATTAATTTAATAAAATAAAATAATTAAAAGAAGAAAATGAAATAAAATAAATAATAATGACATTTATTTGTTAATTTTTGTTAAAGACTATTCCTCATCAGCATCTAGAAACAGCTGTATTCCTGCTAGATGTCAATCATTCACAGAAAGCATCGACGCAGGGACAGGAAGTGGCTCTCAGAGCTTCCGGTCTATTATTCCAGCTTCGGAAAGCCTTTGTTTATATTGATATTTTATGAGTGTGTCTGCCATATTTCTCAGATCAGACGTGTTTTTCTTCATATTACAAAACCCTCCGAGCGCTTTCATTTCCTACAGACACGGAGCGAAACACTTCGAGTGCGTTCCATGATCAAACTGATTTTGTGACTCATTGTTCAAGGGCAAGACTAGAGCTCATATACGGAGCAAAACAAGGGAAATCTGCATTCATATACATCATATGTGAACATATATTCTGAATAAATAATTTACACTCTACTGATTATAGTGTCATTGACTGTTTGGTCAAATCACTTTTTAACGCACAAAAGCCAGTTCCTGAATTACATCATCCTAGAGGAAGTGACATCGCTTTAGTGGGAAATCAGCAACACCAATAATTATTATTTTATATTTAGAATTATTATTATATTTATAAACAGTAACAAAATATAACATTATAATAAGAATGAAGAAAATGCAAGTTAAATAAAAAATAAATATAAAAAAAACTTACAATTAAACACAAACTATTAAGGTTAAATATATATATTTTTATTTATTAATAATGTATTTGAAATAAAATAATAATAACATTTATTTGTTAATTGTTAAGTATTAATTAAAATGCATCAATACAATAAAAATAGCATATTAAAAATAAAATAAAATAAAATAAAATAAAATTAAATTAATACTTGACAGTGTATACTCGACCGCATTTGAAAACTGAAGCTTGGATGTTCTTATCTTATGTTTCAGAAAAAAGAAAGATAGAGAGATAGAAACACAGACAGAACTACATGATGTCATAATAATAATTATAACATCTGTACGTATTGTTAATAGATTTGATCAAAAGACACAAATCACAAAAAATGATAAAAAATAATGTTCTATAAAAATGAAGTTCCTGCTGCCGGTCAATCCCTAACTTCAGCTCTTTCTTCTTACTTTATTATCCACACAGAGCAGATTTATGTTCTTTTCTAGAAGGGCAGTGATTCAGAATCAGGTGTGAGCGGTGTGTGAACACATTCTGCTCATGTTCCTCCACATCTCCAGTAATTGCTGAAGTAGCTCAGCGTTCAAAGCGTTCTTCTGATCCGGAAGATCAGCGGGGATCCCGCAGAGCAATTAAAACAGAGAGATTCTCACACGCTTCGCTCCGAACAGAGAAGAGAGAAAGACTTTAGCTTCAGTGTCTCTCCATATTAAACACAGATGAACCAGGAAGCACTGGGAGATTTTTCCCATGTTACTGCTTCATTACAACACTGTAATATAAACCTGTTAAATGGTTACCGTTACGCTCTGATACTGTATACAGTGAGTGGAAAGAAATGTATCATTCACAGTGAATAACCATAAATAGCCATTCCCAGAATTCCTTGAAACTGTAACATTAAAAGATGTAACAACTGCACTGTTACAGATGCTTTTTAGTTGAAATAACTTTCTCCTTGTTGTGTATTAAGTATGTAACATCTCATGTTGTTAAATGAATGTTTATTGTTTCATGTGTGTTATCATGAAGGTGTTTAGTGTTTGTGTGAATGATAGAATGGGACAGAATGTTCTGGAACCAGAGAGTTAATAAAGAAAAAGTGACTTGAATCATGTTGTAGTTACATTTTCAAGTTGACTAGTTAAAAATGGTAAAAAAACGAGAACTGGTTCGAGAAAAGCGTTCTGAAACAAATGGCCACATAACCCAGCTCTGCTGACCAGGGATAGAGAGATATCTAACCTTCTCTGATCGCTGTGAACGGCGTTCCTTCTTCCTCCTGCAGACGAATCACTTTCAATGCAACCAGCTTCCCGTTCACCCTGAAAACACACAACATCAACAGCATTCAGAAAAACCAAACTCCCAGGAAACTAATGAGAGTCGCTTAAACACAAACTAATGAACAAATAAATAATAACTGTATATTCAGGGATCCCAAATATACATCACATTATTTATATATTTAATTGTAGCATATATAATATTACAAAGATATACTGCTTCAAACTTTTCTTTTTTATTTTCTTAAATGAATAAATACTGTAAAATCCTACCTGTCCCACCTATCCATCCAATTTATTTAATTATTTTATTTTAATTGTATTTAACTTAATGCAATAATTTGCTGTTAAGGAATTATTTTATTTGCATTTTTATTTTAATATATATATATTTTTTTAGAGTTACATTGAATGATAAAAAATTTAGAACACTTTAAACAAGTATCACAAATATTTTTTTTAATTAATATTGATAATTGATTTAATTAATTAAAAAAAATGTATATAAAATAAAATATTTTAACAATTATTAAATTTTACATTTATAGTTTTTATTTTAGTTTATATTTTATAAACTCAGTGGATTGACTTGCTTTTTCATTATTACAATTTAATCAGCATTAAACCAAATCCAGAAACTATATTTCTAACTAACTATATATAGACTATATTATATCCGATTGACTATTATCCGAAGAACATTGTTTGACAGGAGCAACTGATGATGTCATGAGAAAAGGCAAGTGGTTTCAGAGGGTTTTGTGTAGAAAGCTGTGATGGTTTGTGCTCAGGAGAGATTTACTGTCACTTTAAGGGGATGAAATCTAATTTGGAGGCAGTGGAGTGAATCTGAACTCACACAAACACCATCATTGCTCTGAAAAACACTGACAATAACGCACCGCTCATTTCACGCTGCATGCAATTTTATTTTCCAGATTTTCTCCGGCTCTGGTTTTATTACAGCATTACAAAGAATAATTTCATTCAGATTTCACATCATCATAATTATCTGTCTTTGCTTACAGTTGCGTTACTAAACGAGTCAAAGAGCCCAGAGAAACACAGCAGGCGCCAATAAAAACACAGAAGAACCCAAACCATCTCTGATTATTCTGCGTAATTAAACTGACTCCAGCACCTGCAACTTTTAATGTCATATTTACTGATATGATTATGTGTTTAAAGAAAGGCAATTCAAATATTATTGTGGCGATTCTAATACAATCTGTAGTGACTGTGTTCAATACTGTTCTTTCATGTGAGAAAATACATAAGATAACGTTGATTTAAATATCAGATAGTGTTTCTTATATAACCAAAATAGCAATAATAGCAGGAGGAAAAAAGGTTTTGTGCATAAAAAGGGGATTTTAACAATAAACAAGGCTGAAATATGCTCTTATTTTGAAATGTCTACCCTATACTACTTGCATTTTCCCAAATTGCGTGTTTT
>JAUMHQ010000076.1:21468748-21486473 GCA_032361165.1 Enteromius paludinosus
GATAGATAGATAGATAGATAGATAGATAGATAGATAGATAGATAGATAGATAGATAGATAGATAGATAGATGAAATACATAGTGTAGTGTGAAAATACATCAACTCCAGTCAGTCTTCATTACTGTAAATAGGATCCCTATAATGTAATACATGCAGTGATCAGGTTCTGGAGCGCTCGCATCAGTAAACGAAGCAGTTCATGAACGCGTTTGCTGAAGCGATGCCTTGTATTAATATGAGTGTGTGAGATCCTCTAATCCTGCACTGCTGACACACAGACGGGAGAGTGGCCTGCTTCCTCCTCCATCATCCTCCTCTGCCTCCCTCCCGACACACACACTCACACACTCCCGGGGCCGAGCGCATCCCTAACAATCAGGGCAGCTGTGTGAAGCATGCATCTGGTCTGAGCCAGTCTCAGGTGAGCCCGTCACGAGCGTGATGTGTGTGTTACTGCACGAGCGCATTTCCTGCGTTCATAAAGACGTCAAGCGTGACGATGGCAGCGTCTGGGGAGTGTTGGTGGCGATCAGCATGCACCGAAAGGGAGCATGTCTTACCTTATTGCAGTCACTGTTTGCAGGAAACAGCTCACCTGAGTGCCCCTCGCATGCAGACGCAATGCATGCAGGCCAAGCGGCGCATTCACAACAGCTCTCTCCGGCTCGGACGGATGCAAGCCTGGAGAGCGTACTAAAGCAGCAGAGACGAGGATGAGGGGGGAGCTCTCCCAGTGACGTCTGGAGCACTGCTGTGTGACGCAGGAGGAGTGTGTGTGTGGTGCGCTCGGCGCAGCTCGAGGCTGGACTTAGTAATGCGCTGCGATGCTCATGCCCTCGTCCAGTCGCCTGCTCTTGAGAAACCAGACGGGCTTTGAGCTGCGACCCCTGCGAGTGAGATGGTCCGATCCGGAGCGTGCGAGCCCCACTCTCTCTCTCTGTTTCTCCCTCAGCTATTGATTCACTCTAGCTCTCCGCAGCTTCAGTGAAATATGAAACGCAGGCCTGCCGAGCTGTCATTAATCGTGAATAACGTTAACAACACTGTTAGAAAGGAGAAGGAGACGTCCAGCATCGCCACAGCTTCTGACAAACACCCGGAGAGAAGGACACCATTCAAAGCTGTGTCTCTGTGAAAGCATGAGAGCAGCACCTCACATACATGTTAGTGCTGTCAAAAAAATCAGATTTCGAAAATTTGTCAAATTTAAAGTGCCCCTATTATGAGTTATGAAAGGTTCATATTTTGGTTTAGGGATTTCTAAAAAAACAGGTTGACATGCATTCAAGGTCTCCCAAACGATCTGTTCAACGATTAATCCAGTGATTGGTCGATTTCATTTAAAGCAGTGTTTGTGAGCTTTTAAGTGCCACCTAGTGGTGAAGAACAAATAAGCATTTTCGTTCAGACCAACGAAAAAAATGTCAGGATTCGTTTTAAAAATGCCTCATTCAGAGATTCAGTCGACTCTCTTTTGAGAGACAATAACTTTATACACGGAAAACATTTACTTAGATCTGTGCATAAAAAGATCATTTTCAAACATCCATACTTTAAATAAAAATCCACATTTAGCATGGAGTTTTAGGTGTGTTTTAGCGGTGTGCACAAAATGCCATGATGTTGCATATAAAGGTTTTTAAGCTTATCCAGTAGAAGCCAGTAGATGCAATGCTGCTGCGTTGTTCATTTAAAATATTGCAGGAAAACACAAAGATGTTGTTTACGTCAAAACTGAAAGGAAGCTGTTAACACAAAACACACGTTTATCGCATTTTCTATCGCATCGACTATTTTTATGCGTCTAGAAAAGTAGCATTACCTGAATTTTTTTTTTTTTTTATTAAAAAAATATTATTTATTAAATAAATAAAAATAAAACAATTAAAATATATTACCGCAGTTATCGGCACTGGCCCCGCCCCCAGACCTGTACATCATCTTACATTTCATACAGTGACTGTTGACAAGTATGATGCATGGAAACTACCCCATAAATACAGGTATGCCTTAAATTTCAAGATGTTTTTGTCTTATATTTATATCATACAAAAAGCGATATCACACGGGCGGCGAGAGCAGTATCACAGGACTTATATAACAAGTTGTGAATGAAATGTTAAACAGTTCAGTAAATAATAAACTGATGTGTTATATTTTCAACACAATATGTATTTTTGCATGTAATATGTTTCAGTTTTCAGAGAACATGCTTACCCTGAAAGCCTAAAGGTGCGTTCACACCGGACGCGAATGAAGCGTCAAGCGCAAGTGATTTACATGTTAAGTCAATGCAAAGATGCGAATAGACATCCTGCGGCGTGAATTAAGCGGCGCGAATCACGCGTTTGCCGTGTGATTCGCATGAAACACTCAAGTTAAAAATATGAACTTTGGCGAAAATCCGCGCCGCGTTAACCAATCAGGAGCTTGCTCTAGTAGTGACGTGAATACTATCAAGCGGAGGAAGAATTCTGAAACAATGGAAGACAAAATCATCATCTCTGTATGATACATCTCCGTACTTTCATAAAAACAGGAATAAAAAGGAAATACATAATAGATTCATTAAACCAGAGTTTGCCTACGAGATATACCCAAAACAAGTTTTACCTCCTGTTCAACCACTACAGAGACATCAGGAGGCTGCCCTCGGCGGATACATGAGCACTGAGCACCCGATTCGCGTCCGGTGTGAACGCACCTTAACCATTAATAATCAGTGAACGAGTGTCAGTTGTCGGTTACGAGAATTAACTGAAATGAGCATCCCTAGTTTCTAATTTAGAGTATCATTCGATTAAAAATAATAATAATTACATTAAATGGATAGTTCACCCCCCCAAAAAATGTATTCTGTCATTATTTATTCACCCTCATGTTGTTTCAAACCTAAAGCAAGATATTTTGAAGACAAAGCAGTTTTAGTTGCTAATGACTTTCACTGAATGAACAACAAATCCAGACCTCAGTTATCTTCTTTATGTTCCATAGTTCATGTTAGGTAGCTGCAGCCTAAATGTTTGAAATTAATAATATTACTCGTTTATATAGCCTACGTTGAATCAAATATTTCTAAAGCTACAAATTGTAATGTCTTCTTGATACTTTGTAATTTAACACAAAAATAGCTTTAAAAGTCTTTTGACAATTCACATTTATTTTGCGAACAATTGCAATTAATTAATCAAAACATGTCATTATCATCATGTAATCGACTGACAGCCTTCATTTTTGATATTTCGGCTGAAAACAAGACGCAAAATCGAAGCGTATTTTACAGTGTAGTGTTTTTATGGCCGTTTGTTTACCTGGATAAGCTCAACCTCACACCTTCACGGATCAATACGAGGTCAGCGCCTGACCTATAATTCAATAAAACAGGGTCTTCCACACAAACTCTATTAGCCTTATCAGCAGCACAGGACAGATTGAGCAGGAACGCTGCTATCGGCTCTCGCCGCACGACTGAGACACGAGGAGAAAAGAGTCTTTATTCACAAACACGACGCTCTCGAACCCTCGATCTGTAGAGATCCAACACTGAAAACATCATACACAACGATCGGCTAATAACAGACACGCTTTGGGACAGTTAACTGCTGGAAAGACTGACTTGGACTAGCTGCTTTGCCATTAAACGTTATAAGGTTTACTTATAACCTTAATAAAGTTTTTTGCATAATAAATTAAATAAAATTAATATAATAGTTCAAAGATAAAATTTGTTAAAATTTGTTCAATATTGTCAGTTAATTATCTGCCTTTTAACCAAAAAAATTAAATCTTCTGATATACCGTTCATTTAATATTAAAATTAATTCAGTAATGTTATTAAATTGAAATATTTACTTAAACTTAAATTAAATTCAAATTAAAATAATACAGCTAAAAATAAATGTAATATTATGTCATGTAAATTTTACCTTAAATCTTAATTAACTACACATTTAAATTAACTAAACTAAATTTTAAAACTAAAATTAATTTAATAATGTTGCCAAAAATGTCATTTAAATTTAAATTAACCAATAAATTAAATTAAAAATACTTGACTTTAATACTAAAATTCATAAAATGCTTTTATTACAGTGTTTTTTAATCACGTTGCACTCTTTACGGACACATGAATCAGCAACTTACTGACATTAAAACACAATATAACCATTCTAAATAACTCTATTGGAGAGTGACAATTCTGTAAAATATATAATGCAAAATGATGGTGAATGGATAGAAGATAAGGCATAACAAATCTGAAGCTCTGAGCCAAAATGGCCGACTGGATTTGAAGATAACCCGAATCTGTGTGAGCTCTGTAGAGCGCCACTGAGAGACTGATGGAGTTCTGATCCGAGCGTAATCGAAGGAAAATCTGGCCTGCATCTGCAACACATGTAAACTAGTGTACTAGAGAATAAAGAGTAGGCATTATTCCACAATAAGCATTTCAAGTACACATAAAGAGGACGGGCATGAAGAGATGCTATTCTGAGCACAGCTGCTCTCTGTCTTCATACGAATAAAGAGTCATTGAAGCATCTTCAGAAGGAAACGTCATTAGTGAGCAGCCTTGTGTTCCTGTAGAGAGACCATCAGAAGAACGGAGTCTGTACAGAGACGAGAGCTTTAATATCAACACTGAGTAATGAAGTGATTCGTTGACAGTCTCCTGCTTCTCAGGTGTTTCTTTGTATTATTATATTTATATATAGAACTGTGCTCAGATAGAAGATGCTTGAAGCATCTCAAACATTTCTTATCAGGTGCTAATCAGATCAAATTATCTGAGTTTACTAATATATATATTTATGAGCATTTTATATAGCTCTGTGCTTTACTTTATGACTATAGCAATTTATTTTGGTTTATTTTTATTCTAAAAAAAAAAAAACATCTGAGACAACTGTAGAAAAAATTTACTATTTACTCTCAGCAGCATTTTTTAAAGAGATTAATTAAAAAAAAATTTATTAAGAACATGTTTAAGCTCACATGAAAAAAAAATATATAGAAATTTTTATTAAAGAAATTGGTGTGAAAATTAAATATCAGTAACTTAATACAAAATAATGTTACATTATTTACACTTTAACTTCAATATAAATTAATAACACTAATTTATAAAATGATTTAAACAATTTAAATAAAGTGTTATTTTATAAATATTTTGGTAATACATTATAAGCATTATGTTCATATTCAGAATTAGTATCATTTTGTATTATAAAATGTAATATTTAGTATACTCAATAATATTTATTATTATTAATATAATTAATTCTGTTCTCAGTAATGCAATGCAAAGTAATGTTCCGATCTAAAATGAACAAATAATTAAAATTAAAAAATATATTTAAAATATTTAAATTTAAATTAAATTAAATACAACAGAAATTCAGACACTTACACACATCTCAGTGCTCTAAAGTGAAGCGGGAGCGGGTGTAATCATCTAAAGAGAATAACCCGACACTGACAGCATGATTTCAGAAGGTGTTGAGTTCTTCTGCTGTCCTACTTTCATCTGAACATGAGCACACTTCCTGTGAACAAACACACACTAGACTCGGCTCTGTCCCCAGATCTATACCTACTGAGACTGTATTTTGCTTTCTATTTTATTTATTACACAGTTAACAAAAGCAAAAAAAGGCATCTAACACGAGCGTGCTCTATTCTTTTTCTATTCTATTCGGTTTTATTTTCATTATATAAGTAAATAAAAACCTTGCTATGTGTTTTGCGTTAAGCTAACGGAGACCTGATATCCAGTAAGTATATATTTATAATTTATACTTTATGTTTATATACAGTGTATTTTATTTCAAGTAACAAAAAAGTAATTTAATAGTTTTGTATATTTTAGTTTTAGTTAACTATAACCCTAAAATGAGATGCTTGAAACAAGAACAAATATCTGGTTACTTGTTACTTTCTGGCTTCACTGGCAGATACTTTTCTTATCAAGCATAAACTTCAGAAATCAAGACCTCATCTAATTTTGCATATCAAATCAATATATCTTGATTTAAGGATATCTGTACTGCAAAAAACACTGAGGAAGAAACTGCAAGGATGAATTAGTACGCTGCCTATATAGGGAGCTGCCTAGGGTTTGAAACGGAGCCGCTGCTTCATACATGAGAAGATGATCTCATTTATCATATTAAGCACTCGCTCTGCCCTCAGAGTTCATGTTTAGCTAACGAGCCGATCCATTTATTGGGCAGAACAGCGGAAGATAGGGGCCAAAATCAAAACAAATCGTCCAGTCTTTTGTGCTTCTCACATATTCAGCTGCAAATAACCTCAATTGACACCGTAATAGGATTCATTCATCACTCCAGGCCGTGAAGCGCTCATTAGAAACACGGAGCAGGCCGTTAATCTGCACATTAATAAAGCCAATCAGATGGGATCTCTTCATTAGTGCGTCTTCTCGCAGGAAATTTCCCAGCACTCAAGTTTGTCATCGTCAATGTGCATGAACCGGAGAATTAATATTGATGCCCTGGATTTGGAGAATTACGCACAGAGGTTCTTGCAAACAGATTTAGACAAATATATTCAAGAATTCCAGCTGATTTGCATCGGCTTGCATTGAAATTCCTGGTGAGAGCAGCACAAAAATTAAAGAGAAGTCAAAATAGAGGTAAAAATATTTGAGAAAATTCATTATATATTTTTACTAAAGCATATATGTCAAAAAGAGTAAATAAAGAGTATTTATTTATTTATAACATTTATTTTTGATTTAATTAATGCATCTCTAGCTGGTTTGTATTTGTCGTGAATTTAAAATAATAGTAAACAATTGTTTTGTTTTTTTACTATTTTACTAAAGCATACATGTCAAAAAAGTATAATTATATATAAAATATATATATATATATTTTATAACATCTCCAGCTGGTTTGCATTTACTGTAACTTTCAAGAATAAAAACACAGCATTTCATTAAAGAGAAGTGAAAATAATGGTCCAAAATTTTATCAAATATATATGTCCAAAAAGTATTTATTAATATATACACACATATATATATATAATTTATAATTTTATTAATTATTATTTTTACTTAAAGCACACACACACAGTACATATTCAAGATCTCTGACTTGTTGTGAACTGTTGTGAGACTCACTCGACAGCCGCGTGAAAACACAGCGTTTAATTAAAAAGGAGAAGCAGTTCTGCTTCAGGTAAATCTGACAGGTTTAACACTCCGAATATAATTTACATATGTGAGATTTCACAACCCATGCCAGCCAAAAATTACACTTCTGTCACATTTCACATGATCGAACCCACATGCTGTTATTTCTCTCCAAAAACTATTTCACACCTACACTGAACCAATATACATTCTGATGCCATTCATTTCAATAAATATAATATTCAATACATGTTTTTAATTGTGAACTTATCAAATGAAGCAATCCGGCTAACATCAGCACAAAAACTAAGTTTATAAAGTGCTCAAAACTAAAGCCTCAAAACAGCCTCACACTAAACACAATTCAGGCCTTGAAACAGAAGTTTTTAATGAAGTCTATTCGGCTCACCGAAGCTGCATTTATTTGATCAAAAATGTGAAATATTTTTACAGTTCAATGCAGCTGCTTTTTCAGTGAATATCTGTTAAAGTGCAATTTATTTTTTGTATTTTCAGCATCATTCCTCCAGTCTTCAGTGTCACATGATCCTTCAGAAATCAGAATAATATACTGAGTTACTGCTCGACACACACTATTATTAATGTTGAACACAGTTGGGCTGAAAAATTGTTTACAAATGTTTCAAAACTTTTGTCGATGACTGTTTGAGGTGACTCAGTCCATCCCTATGTAGTGTAGTATATACTGAGCTTGAGCTGTGTGTGGAGATTGTTTGAGCACGCTCCCCTGAGCCTCAGGCTGCTGTTCTGTTAACTAGCTCCAAATTAATTGCAGGTCAGTGATCTGAGGCAATCAAACCCCTTTACGATATTGGTTGTGTTTGAGAAGGAGCAAACCACAGACAGATTCACAGACTTCAGCAGGAACTGAGGGAATCAGTCTGATTCATTTCTGTGAATCTGTTCAGGGAATCAGTAAAACTATGACTCAGTTATTCATTTTTATTTTTTACGTGATTCATATTTTTTTGCCGTTGCCAGAAATATTCAACTAAAGATTCAAAGTAATATTATAAAGCAAAGTTTAGGTCACAGAAGTTTATCACAGAACTCTCTGCGTCCCCTTTTTATATATGTACCATTATATTATATATAACCATTTATTTGCTTGTTTATTAGTGCGGTAAGCATTACTGATTTTAATTAATTCAATACATTTTCTTTCTTTTAAATTTGTAAAAATAAATAAATAAATAAATAAATAAATGTTTTTAATTTGAACTAGAACAAAAACTTTTCTTTTGGATGCATTTATATATTTTTTATTTATTTATTTAATAACTAAATTTTATATATATATATACACACACATTACTTATTATTTATTTATCTATTTGTTTGTTTATAATTTTATTTGTGTATGTATATATATATATATATATATATCTCCAAACAAAGTCAGAGCCAGCAGTGGATGGACTCTCGCTCATTCAGTGTGGATGTGCCTGTTCTCCGTTACAGCTGACCGCTCGTTCACCCAAAATAAACCGTCTACAAGTGAGTGATTTTCCTCCCTGTGCTTTGCTTCTCCAGCACAGCTCACTTCTGCTGCCTCAAACAGAAATCACTTCAGGGTCATGGGTTCGATTCCAAGAGAATACAGTGTCAACAGAGTCCAGAATTCAGTGTTGCTTTGTGTAAAAGCATCTGCTAAATGCTTTAAAACAGGCATTGGTTTTGACGGATCAATGCTCATTTTCAGGCGTTATCAGAGACGCAGGTGACCGCGGGTGACATCGACAGGCTTCAGTCTGACAGAACAAATCAAACATGGAAGCCTGAAATCAGGAGCAGCAGTGAGTGACGAGTACTGAAACACCTCCGAGACTGAGAGACGATCGATGCCCAGAACCAGGCTCAAGGTCAAGACACACGGAGCAATCACATCCTAATCACTTCAGCAGATTCAACACACCCCGGGAAATACTCTGCACGCAAGTTTGACCGAGAGAAGACGTCTTCTGAGGTTTAAAAGAAAGAACAAACATCACAAGTTAAAGTTCCTTCACAGAGGTTATTTTTTTAGCACTAGACTCTCAACAGATCTGAAGACCCTTGACTAAATCTAAAAATAATCTAACTTACCAAATACTAAAAATTATTTTCCATAACTGAAATGAGCTTTAATTCACACAATTAAATTCAATATTTAAAATGAATGAAAACAAATTAAGAAATTAAGAAAGTTAAACTTAAAATCTTACACAGAAATAACTTAAATATGTTTATTAATAAAATATTAAAACGAAAACAAAAAAAAGGTAATATAACTATTTAATGAAAAATTTAAAAGACAAAACTTTAACCAAAATTATCATGAATAAAGAAAATATATATTAAAAAGTTGTATTACACTAAAACTTAAATAATAGTAATAAATAAAAGCTAGGCCTAAATAGCACTCTCTTACACACACACTCTCACACACACACACACCAAACTCATACTCTCACACACACACTCTCTCACCATCACACACACAAACGCTCTCACTCTCACACACACACACACTCGGGGCGTGAGCAGGAAATGAGCTCAGAGGAGCTGTGAGTGAGATCATCTCTCGAAGGCTTTATCCCTCAGAGCCGGGTGTTGTTTCTCTCTAAACACACTCAAACAGTACAGATTTAAGTGTTTATTTTATTAGATTTTAAACAGTAAACAAATCTTTAAACTATACTCTCTTTGTGCTGTTTGAACGCTGAATATGAAATCATCTCAATGTAAAGTTAATAAAAACTTTTATTTTAGATGTGATTAATTGTTTGGCAGCACTAGTTGGAATACAGAACAAACGTCTGGATGTACTGTGATTCATCAGCTGGTGTAAAACTCCACAATAAAAGTCCTCCCCGAGCGCTCTCATCACCGGTGGCGGCAAACGATAACTGATAAAGAGCTTTATCAGGACGCAAGATAAGAGCAGAACTGGCTCTGAATCCTGAGAGAGAGAGAGAGAGAGAGAGAGAGAGAGAGAGAGAGAGAGAGAGAGATGAATGAAACACTTCTCTGTCGATCCGGAGCGAGATCAGGCTCACGGAGGACATGTCCAACACTTCAGACGTCTCTGGCTCTGTATTATTCATGCGTGAACAGCGTGTTTAGCGCAGCCTGACATTTCCAGAGCGCTCTGCATATTTCCATCCTAACGAGCAAAGCGGTCATTCTGAGCGCCAGGATGGAGGGGAATATCTCGCGTGTTCATCCTCAGTCTCAGCTAATTACTGCACGTTAATATAGACTCCAGCTGCTGCTTAACATCTCCTCACAACAACAGCAATCAGCTCCGCAGCCGAGGAGAAGAGAAGAGAAGGTCAAGAGCTAAAGACACACAGAGATCAAACTTCACATCACCATCAGCTGCACGGGGAATATTAAACATTATTACTGTATTGTGAAGGAACAGCAAAACCGATTTACATATTAATAGAGTGGTTTCTAAAAGTTTATTGCATTTGATGAATGATTGACAGCTCAAAACATATTGTGTTCCGTACAAATAAACAATAAAAATAACAAATCTGTTTCTTTGGTTGTCCTAACTACGCTTTAATATTATATAAACAGTTTTTTTTTTTTTTTTTTTTTTACTACAATATTTTAACAGACAAGTGACTCACTTTAACATTATTATTACTATTTTTATAATTATATTAAAATAAGATTTAAAAAAAAAAACTGATATAAAAATGTTTTTTTTTAATAAAATATTTTAAATGAAATAAAATACATATTTTAAATAAAAAATATTTAACATGGCGATTTTTTAATCAAATAATTTTAAATAAAATATTGTAATAAATTTAAATAATAATTTATTAAAGGGCGGGTAATATGTTTTTTTTATATCATATTTGCAGTTTGTAATGTAGCTGCAAACAACCTGCAAAGTTATTAATCCAAAAAGTGCATGATTAAGAAAGATATTGTCTTTCAAAACAAAGAGTTGAGTCAGAATGGCCAAAACGAGTCGTTTCATCTTCAAATCCTCTTTACTAAGTAACATATTTGCATAATCCCCGCCTCCATGCGAAATCTGACCTACCCACAAACACTTCCGCTAGCCAGTGTTTACATCATGTCAAGAAGACCTCCGTTCTGCGCTGTGAAAGCAAGTGTGTTTTGTTTTCATTGCTCAAGGATGCTGATGTACAGAATCAGTGGTTAAACTTCATATTTTCCACAATACCAAAGCAGTGCAACGAGAAGCTTTTTCCATTAATAGTTCGACCGCACTAGTTAATAGCTTTTTAAAAATATATATTCAATATTATTATAAAACCTTTTTAAAATATGTTTATTTTTATACAATTCAATATTTAATTTTTATTCAATAAAATGTTAAAATATTAAATATTTTTTTATAAATAAAGTGTATCCCTATAAACAAGCCAGGATCTTTTTAATAATAAAGAAAAAATTCAAAAACATAATTTTAATAAAATACTTCCCAACTCACACGACCTTAATATTTATTCAAACTCAAAACAAAACTGTTCAGAAAGTTCCAGAAGTTCTGGTGACTTCAAACTCTCCTCAAGAACTCTTTAAAGACACCTAGACCCGGATCAAACTCCTTCCTGACACCTGCACAAATTACCTGAGATCCTGGCGGAGCAGCAGAGAAAGGAAAGCAGCTCCGCGGGCCGCCGCTCATCTGCTCTTTAATATCCGCTACACGGCCTCCAGGGGCTATTAGCGAAGGTTAATTAACGTACGGATAATACAGCTCATTTTTTAATGAGAGGAAGGGTCTTAACCCACGCTGGCACTGAAAGCTTCACGAGGGCCGGCGGGATTACCAACAAAACTGGAAGACAATTACATGACATTACTGTCAGAACCTGATATGAAGGGAATTTTGTGTTTGTCTATCAGCTGCATGATCCTTTCACATCTTCAGTAAAACAAACATTGATTCAATTCTGTGAATCAGTCAATTAACTGATTCTGATTCAATGATTCGTTCAGTGAAATACAACTGCCATGAATTCAAAACATGCTTTATTGAATATTATCATATTAACTTGATTCTTCTTACAGTATTTTACTTTTTGCGATAATTATATAGGGAAATATTAAGATGCTTATTAAGTCATCAAAATCATTTTTATTGCATTTTATTTCTCGCAATAAATATATATACAAATTCCCATACATTCAAAATATCATCAGAAGACAGAGAAATATTTTATATCTAATTATTTTAACTCTCTTTTTGATGCTTTGCTTCTTTCAACAAATATTCAGAATCTTCTTCATCTCCTAAATATTTCTTAATGTATTAAATCTTTTGTCATTTTATGGATTTCCGTCAACACTTTAATTTTATTTTTAATTTATTTATTTTTCCATATTTTTTTCAACTTCTGGCAATACATTTATAAATATTAGGATAGATATAAAATTTCAACTAAAGTCTGTGAAATATGAAATATTTTATATCTGAAAATAACTCACTTTTTTATTGTATTTTACTTAAATATTTTGAATATTTGAATAAGTTTTTTATTTTAAGTTCATTTTAAGTTTTTTACTTAAATATATACACATTACGATACATACTATATATTATCAAAAGACTGACAAATATTTATCTGATTATTTTATATTATATTTTGATTGATAATATTTTCTGATAGTATTTTACTTATTGCAATAAATATTCTGAATCTTCCTGATTTTTATTAACTTATGTTTTCTTACCATATACTTTGCAGTATATATTCTGAACCTCCTTAAATTATTTTATCTCACTTTTCTTATTGCATTTAACTTCTTGTAATAATAACGCTCTCTCCAACTGAAAAGGGAAAACAGAAATATTTATCTACACATGAAATAACATCAAAAGGCTGAGAAACATCCTCAAGATCTTGAAAATATTCATCATTTTTAGCATCTCCCAGTCCTTCAGGGACACTGTGCCAGCTTAACCTAAAATAAACAGAAAAATATTAAAACAGGGAAACGCGTTCCCACAATGCCCTTAAAAGGACGAGACGAGGCTGCTGTGTTTCTGTGCTATAAGAGAGGTCTGGATCAGGAGCGGTCAGCATCTAACCCTCGCGCTGGCAAAACAAACCCATTTACTGAGGTCAGACGCAGTCGACGGGAACATCTTGAAGTGATCTTAAAATTCAGCGCAGTATAACGCTGAGAGAATTATGCTGAACAATCACATCATTAACACTCACACACACAGGTTTACTCACCAAAACTAATGTTTTTTCATCAAATCAAAGACTAATTAATGAGCGTCTGAGCATAAAAGCCTGTCTTTAATACAACAGTAATATAAACCAATCATATCAGCAGTTTCTCCTACGCTAATGAAAGCCCAGAGATCCAGAAATTCACACGAAATCTTATCAGTGTCTCAGTCTGAACAAACACTGAAAAAACATACATGTACGAGCAAAAAAACTATAATAATCAGAGCTACAGAATCATTTAAATGCATTGATTATAACAATCAATAGTGATCAAGCGCAATATTTTTACTGCAGAGAGACACGATGCTATTGAATTAAATCTGAGTTTTGAAGCAGAAATTCAGATTCATACACTTTTTGTGACTGAAATTCAACTGGAAACTGAATTATCAAGTATCTCAACATAATATTAAAATGAATACATTTACATTTATATTGTATAATCCACAAATAAATATCATAAATATATGGCACTTGGAAACAGATCAGTATAAATGATATCCTGACTTTTGTGAATATTTTACATTTCATTATATTTTATTACTTTTAATAATATATAATGTTTTCTCCTTAAATTTAAGCTAAAGCATTAACATTTTTAGTTCTAGTTTCTTGTTTATTTTTATTAGTTTATTTATTTTATTTAAAGTAATAAAAAGGTATTTTAGTTTTTTATTTTCTGTTTTCACTTTATTTTAAGCATTTTTGTTTTGTGTTTTATTCCTATATATATATATTTATATTTAACTTTTTTCCCCTTTATAATGCTTTAGAAAATATCTTCAATAGCTTTAGTTTATTTTGCTTTTGTATCTATTTTTACTTTAATTTTTATGCATTTTAAAAGAAACATCTGAGATGAATTTAAGCTAAATGAGACACAAACGAGCTGTAAAAGTGAAAGCTGTGATTCTGGACAGCTCCTTGAGCGTAATCTTCCTCAGAAACACTGTCTTCAGACTGTACGTCAGAATCGGGGCTCCTGACAGGAGCGTTAAGCAGCTTACGGGAACCACCCTCATTATTAAACGCTAACAGTCCTCTGATATGAGTGCGATATGAGAAGTGTGCACTACTTAGGGCACATGAGCTCACACCAGCTCTGTCTGAATAAATCATCACGACAAAATCAGCTCTTTCTGGACTGAAGCTCTCTGTTCTTTAGCAGATGACTTAATGGAAGACTTAAAGGCCCGGTTTCACAAACGGGGCTCAGCTTAAGCCAGGACTAGGCATTAGTTAAATTAAGATATTTAAGCAACTTTTACAAAAATGCCTTATAAGAAAATATTACAGGTGTGCATCTTAACACAGAACAATGACACGGACATGTTTTAAGATATTTGATTAAATTTAAATGTAAACTTGTTATTAAATTTTATTTAATAACAAGAAAAAGTAATGGACTTCTAATCAAAATACCAATAAGCCATTAATTATTTTCTTATTTTAATATTTTAATAACCAATATATGGTGGATATGTTTTTCTTTAAATAAATATAAAAATACAAATAAAATCTGTTATTTTAAACACTACAGTTGAATTTACTAATCACAACATGAATATCAGATATTCACACACTATATTAAAATCCAGATCAATACAGATAAGCCAGTAATATTTAAATATATTACATAATATATAAATAAATATTATCATATTTACATTTTCTGCTCATCAATAAACATTCAAATTTGTCTAATAAAATTTTTTAATTTTAAATAATATGTAAAAAATGGCAACACATTGCAACATTTATCAAAAATTAATAATTATACAACGAATAAAACATTAATTAATAATTACACGTTTGAAGTTTTTATATGCTATATATGACAATAAAAAATTAACAGATTTATGCTGATTCTGAGCCATTTCAATAAATTAATTTTGAAAATTATACAACATTTTTTTTACAATAAATACTAACTATGCCATGTTTTTTGATAATAAAATATAAACAGCAATAAAATTTTGACTAAAAACATTAAAATCAATAATTTCAAATACTACAAAATGCTACATGCTCACCACACGGATTAAAAAAAATATTATATTCATATTGAGATTTGGGTACAGGTTATATTTGAAAGTGTTATTCAATAATTTAAAAGTAGAGGAAATAAGATTGCACAGTTAAATACTGTATCCAGTGCCTTGCAAATAAAGATATATAAATAATATCACGCATCCCTATAAACAAGAACATCCCTATACAGCATGAAACAGCACAGATATAAACAGTAGAGTAAACGTCATGCATATGAAGTGAATCAGGTAAACGAAGGCCAAAGCAATCAATATCAATGTGCTCAACACCACTTACTCAGCACCAAATGTTTGCTTCATTTCCACTAACAGCTCATTTATGATGCAAACTATCAGGCCAAAATTTCACTGTGTTCCTTGGAAAAGAAGCCTGTCATCTGTCTGCTGCTTCCTGATCCAGATCGAGCCCAAGCGTAACGGGCAAGCATCTGGACCCATGGAAGAGGGCCAAGGATATGACAATCCCATCACGTTTACTCAGCGTCTCACGCTTCATTATGAGCTAATGGAGGAAGAGGAAAACACATGACAGTCCATTAAAACTCTCATTTACCGTCTGAAACCATCTCACGCTCATCAAGACTGCAATTCATGTGTTTGATCTTTCTGCCAACAATTCATCCAGATATGGATATTTAGTAATAATTTACAGAACGTGTCAAAGTCAGCAGTTGAATAATATATTTTTTTTGTTGTGATATATATATTACATAATAAAAAATTAAAAAAAATAAATAAATAAATATATATATATATATATACAATTTATTTATTTTTAAAACAAAATCTGAAACTTATATCAATTATGTAAAAAAAATGTTTTATTTTAGTTTTGTAGTCAGCTGATTCTGATGCATTTGAATATCACTTTAAAAAATAAATATTTTTTTTTTTACATAAAATAAACTATGTTTGTTTGAGAGCAGAAATCTGCTTCATTTCTGTATGATTAATGTTTATCTGTTTATTTATGTTAAACGGTGTAATACAAATGGATGGACATTTAATATAGACTTCAAATCCATAAATCTTCAATTCTGGCCTCTGTGTAGTGTTTGTGTGTTTTTAAGTCAAAAAAAGCTTTTTTAACACACTTTCAATGCCCTTAAAAGTCGCCACAGACTCTGACCCACTTACTGTATGTTAAGGATTCATTTGTGAATAGCAGTGGATTATAAGACTTATATCAGATTATATTCATCATCAAAGACGAGGAGACGTCAAGAGGAGGCTGAAAATGAAGGCTGAAGCTTTTTCCTCAAACACAAAAGAAAAAAAGGCATGATTTACGAAGGCAACAACGAGCCCGCTCCGCAAATAACCAGGGAGCCTTTAACATGATGAAAGACGACATTTATTAAATTAATTCCACATGCTGACAGCAAACAAATGAAAGCAGAGAACGTGCCAGACTCCAATTCAGCCCAGAATAAATAATGAACTTCTTGCACACAGAAAAAAGACAGGAGAAGACGAGAGGCTGCGATTTATGATTAGAAAATTACAATTTCCTTTGTGACGCCTTCAATCGATCAGCTTTCCACAATCACAGAGCCTCAAGACTGCTTCCAAAAAGAAAGAGTTCACACGTTTACAATTAATTCAGTTCCTTTATTAGAAGTCACTTTGGATGAAAGTAAATAAAAACATAATTTTGGTAACCAGAGCTGAAAATCCATTATAATATCCACTTTAATGTAAGTGTGATGATGAAATTTGAACATTTTGTAAATGCAATATTATAATTCTTTCATAAACTTGCAATTTGATATTTATGGATAATATTTATATTTATTGTTTTATGTTGTTTTACTGTCACTCAATTGTTTTGATTAATTTTATTACCATTATGTGTGTGTGTATATATATATATATATATATATATATTTATTTATTTTATTTTTTTCTTCATATGCTAAACGTAAGGTAATGAAAATGTAATTCTAATAATAATATTAATAATAATATTTTTATAGGTACAGCCTAAATCTAGGCCTGATGACTCTAATAATTCAAACCATAACTATTTATATATATATTTTTTTTTTTTTATACATACACACATACTGTATATAGTAAGTTAATATTATTTATTATTTAACAATTATTTTACTTTTTTATTTGAATTTATTTATTATATAATACATAAATATATACCATTTTTATATCTAAATGTATACAATATATATTTTAAGTTTTTTATATAATTTAATACGTATAAAAATATATATATATATATGTATATATATATATATATATATTTTTTTTTTTATTAAAA
>JAUMHQ010000076.1:21493642-21510978 GCA_032361165.1 Enteromius paludinosus
ATAGATAGATAGATAGATAGATAGATAGATAGATAGATAGATAGATAGATAGATAGATAGATAGATAGATAGATTTGGTCCTGTGCAGAGACACAGTCATCAGGTCATCTCTGCTGCTGTGACAGAACGGATGAGCTCAGATCAAGCGTGAGATGCTGACGGGTGAAGTCAGCCACTTCATCGTAAAAAAGACCCTTAGGCAGCATCTTTAGAAGAGCCTTCACGACACTGACAGAAGACCAGACCGTACCGGGACCAGCTCAGTCCCTAACTAGTACTCAACCGTCTCTAATAAGCCATAAAACTGTATTGAAAACATTACTCTGATCATTTGGGATCTATCTGAGCTCATATTGAAACGTGAGACATTTCAAAGGAGAAACATCTGATGAGTGAACGTGAAAAACCAAAACTTAAATATCCCAAAAAACATTTACGTATGAGTTTGATTTCAAATATATTCTCATGAGAACCGGAGCATTCCAGCTTGATAATATGTTGAAATGTTTACTGTCTTTAGAGAAATTGTGATGCATTTACAAGCTCTTGCTGCAGAGGCACACGTCACTTACCTACTGGGATATTTTATTGTTTTGCATACAGAAGTAGTTTTATTACATTTAATAAGAGTCAAAGCAAAATTAATTTGTATTATTATTTTTCAAAAGAAAATGCTATATTGATATAAATATTTAAAGAAGGAAAATAAAAATAATAATACAAATCTTGACATAAAAAAAAAAAAAAATAATAATAATAACAGGCTTAATAACAGTTGTTTATTATTTATTATAGATTTTTGAAATAAATAATATTTTTACATTTTATTATATATGTATGTATGTATGTATTAGCATTAATATTTTATGAAGTATGAAAAAGTATTTGTTTTATATATATTTTATTTTTATTAAAAAACATTTAAATATTAAAAACGAAATATTTTAAATAATATAATAAATAATAAATATTCCAAAATAAATATTAAATTACATTTAATTACAGTATATGCGTCACTTTATGAAAAAAACATAATTTCTTTTGATTTTAGGGTGAAATGAGACCTGCATGTTTTTAAGATGAATAAACCACTTCAGCATCTGCTCGAATCTCCAACAAACCCATCAAAGCCCGAAAAATGGTTGCTTATGGAGTGATCTATTGTCTTTGCATTTAATGTGTTTGACTGAGATATGAATAAGACCTCGTTAATGATTCTTCTGCGCGATCACAACTCAAGAACCATGAAGCTCTCGCGAGTTCAGAGCCAGAAAAGTGCTCGTTCCTGATCGATCAAACTCATCGATCCGCTCTGACACGATCACAAACAATCAGACAGAGATGCGTCTGCAGGAGAAAACTCCATCACCGCATCATCGACACACACATTCTACTCAGCTTTATTCTGAATTCTATATCCGGTTGGTTTGAGAGGAGCTCACGCGCAACATCTGCACTTCACATTCACACTTTCAACCCGTTTCAGTCTCGTTTTACAGTTTATATTCGTCGTTTGGTTTATTAAACGATCGTTTACAGTGAAAACTAACTTTCCTCAGACTGTCCTGCCGAACTGACGAGCTCGCGAACAATAACGGCGCGTATTTTACCGTGTATTTACCGTCTTTTTGACACTTACCGATGCGACTGAAGCTCTCCGACAAAGTTCTTCTCAATTTCTTCATTTTGCCGATTTTTTCGGCCGGTTGAGCCGCTGGCATTAAATCACACATGTCCGATTTGAAGCTGAAGGGTCCGGAGTTTGGAATCAGAGGCGCGTAAATAACGGTTGTGTGGAAAAAACAACTGTCCTTCTGTATTAAACACACATCTCCGAAGTCTAATGACTACATATCTGAAGAATGAGCTGTAATCCGTGATCATGTGAGGAGGGAAACTTCAGGAGAGCGTCTCTAAACGCCGCGGTTTTCCTCTGGAAAGCTGCTGGATGTCATTTTTGGGATTCTCCTTCTGCTTGGCGAGAGTGCGGACAAAACGGCGAGCTAGCCCCGCCCCCGCGGGCCAGTGATTGGCCGTTGAGTGGACGTCGCGTCTTTCATTAGCTGCATCAGCTGTCCGTCATCAGTAGAACACCACCTCGCCTTATAATAAAATGCAGGCATCCTCAGGACATTTGTACAGTTTCTAAATGCCTTTTTAAGCACCCAAATATTTCGCACATGACTCATTTAATAATTCATACAGGAAAGGAAGAAAAGAGATGAAATTTAATCACTACAATGAAAAGATTAGAAAATGATTTTATGTATCTATGCACACATACAATATATATATATATATGAATAAATTATTGATTTATATCCTGATATACATTTATTGATTTATTATGAGAATTGAAACATCTGTTTTATTGCATTTTCATACAGAAACAGCTTTATAACATTATACAACAGTCAAACATAAGCAGGATTTAATACGAACCAAAAGCCTCAGAAAATATCTGTTAAAAAGGTTGATCAAACCAGATCATTTTTGTTATAATTTTTCAAAATCAAAATAAATTACAAATATTTGAATATATAATAAAATACAAAATAAAATATTTAAAACGCGTACATATGTACATAGCACTTTTATTATAGTATAGTGTAATACAAGTGCTATGCATACATGTTTTAAATGGTTTTATTATATATATTAATATTATATATAATAATATATATTATTAATCCTACATTAGGCTTCATTTGACTTTACGGCAAATAAAAACATCTTATAAATTTAATTTTAAAATCAAACATCACAACCATTTTTACTTCCATAATCTGACATATCTGCACGGATTTCCTGCATTGATGGTGAAAAGTGTTTCTATATGACAGGCGGATGCAAAATGAAAGAGACAGGTGATTCTCTCCTGCATCATTTTCCTTGGAATAACGTGTGCTGATGAATTATGCAGGAACACATATTAAGAAAGCAAATAGGCTGAGTGTTGATTTCATGTTCACTTTAATCTCGCATGCAGCGGCTGCGCTCATCTCGTCTTTAACATGCAGCGGATCTGCTCAAACATTAGCATGTCCCTGCTGGATTCAGTGCCTAACGCACAACTTTTGCTGCTTTTGTAATTACGGCACAGAATGAGCTGCATAACGAACGCACCGGTCTGCTGTAAACGAACCGTAGAAAAGGTGGCATGAAACAAGACACAAAATCACCCAGATTTTGTTATTAAAAGAGCGATGGGTTGGTGTTGCGAGTGGTTTAGTATGGAGAGGACGAGTGGAACCAGAAGGACATCAAACTACTTCCTCCAGGCGCTGAAAAACGCCGGATGTGATGTGAATTTCACTCAACAGTCCACACAGGGATGAAGCACAGCCGTTCCCTTAAAAGTGGAAGCTTGTTTTTATTAGGACATGTTTTAATAAGAACACAGTATAAATACACACATCTAAGTCATTCACAGAAGCTCGAGTCATTTAAAAAAGCTTTTGCAAGAGTTTGCGATCACAACTGAATCAAAAAGTGCAAGAATTGACTGGAAAACTCAACGTGGCTGTCATTTATTCACCCTCAAATGCACATGGAACGAAAAGGAGAATTTTTTCTCAGTGCAAGTCAGTTTGTGACATCAGTTCAAAAATCCATAAAAGAATCATAACAGTAATCTATATGATGCACTGTATAAAGCCAAATAAAATGCATTATCTGAATGCAGTCCATGCTGTTTCTGAAGTCATCTGAAAGCATCTGCACCGTGTTTTTGGTTCTTTGTGGATTATCGGAGAATAAAATTTAGATGTGTTTCACACATGACATCATAATAGAAATGCAGCATGCCCATTATACTGTCCTTCGAGAAAACAGCGACAGGAGGGTGAATAAATCATGACGGAGTTTACATGTCTGCACAAACTAGTTCTCAGACTCTCTATAAGAAAGCAAAGAAACAAAACAGTCACATTCGAACAGCCATTGTGGCCAGTTTCATCTAAAGCGTTAAAATGTGCAAAAAAAATAATAATCTTGCTTTCCAAAACAAGTATACATTCTTAAATCAAGACACACTTACTGGAGAGCTTCCTTTCTAAAAAAAGCATCAAAATGTAGCCGATGCATAAAACTAGAACTATCTGCTCGTGAGGATTACAAATAAATCAGTTTTCTCACCCCACTGGAAGATATTTGTTCATGTTTTAAGCCTAAAATCACTTTAGCTTGATGCCTTTTTTAAATTTATGTCTTATATCATTTTAGTAGTTTGATTTGAGAGTGTCTTAACATTTAGATCATTGCATTAGAAATCAGGACACAGAGGATACAGAGGATTCTTCTGAGTAATACAGAAAAAAGAGAGAGAGGGAGAGATGTCTGAGCGATGGAAGGACTGAGAAAGTGATCTCTGTAACCTAAAGTGATCTGCCGCGTCTCAGAAGAGCCAAGCGTGAGGTGAAGGCATCCGATCCGTGGCTTTTACTCGTTCTCGAACTTGCTGTACGGATGATCGGAGTCTGGGATGAGACCTGGAGGAAAAAAAGACGGCAGATATGAAACGTGTCACGATCAGATGGAATCAGAATTCATAGCCACGTCTCTTTCTCTCAGCCCTACACTGCACCTTTGTCTTGTTTTCCAGGAAATATCTCAACATTCATGAGGCAGGATGCATTAATGACTTCAGATATTATGTGTTGTTTTCCGATCCAGATTTGGTTAGTTTTTGCATAAAACAAGCAAAAATATCTGCTAATGGGGGGAGAAAATGTGACCCTGGAGCACAAAACAAGTCATAAGGGTAATTCAAAAAACTTAATAAATGATCTCTCCACTGATGTCTGGTTTGTCAGGAGAGGACAAGATCTGTCTGAGACACAACTATTAGACAATCTGAATCTGAGGGAGCAGAAAAACTACATATTGAGAAAATGCCTTTACTAATCTGAAATGGAGTTTTGATATATTTATGGTAGGAAATGTACTAAATACCTTGACGGAACATGATCTTTACTTAATTTCCTAATGATTTTTGGGATAAAAGACAAATTAATAATTCTGACCCCTTCGATGTATTGTTGTATATTTTTGCTTGTTTAACAAAATTTGGATTAACATATATCTCAAGTCATTTTATTATGCATCTTCATCAAGAATTTTTACATATTTATACTAGAAAACAAAACAAAACATTATTTTTTGCTGCTTTACAGCCAGAAATCATTTTTGGCAGCCATGAAACTGTATTAAAAAAAAATAAGACGACAAACATGAAATCCTTGAAGAAAAGCCTCCAGAATATAGAGAGGAATAAAACTGTACGAGCTGAAGTTTCTGCCACTCAATAAAAAATAAAAAAGGTTATTGCAACTTTTTATCTCGCAATTCTGGATTTATAGCTCATAATTCTGAGGAAAAAAGGTCGGATTAGTGGCAGGCTTCCATAGAAATCTACAGATGCAAACAGATAAACATGTAAAAGAGTATTTGGGATGTTTTCTATACACTAGTTTGAAAGAAGACCTGTTATAGAAGTGTAACAAAGTTTTGACTAAAAAAAGGTTAGCGGCTAATTGTCAGTTCCTAGTTTGGTGTTGGTTCTGAATCCTGTTGCTGTGACAGAATCACACACAAGACACCATTCAGAGGGCAGACACTCCGTGTGTGTGTGTGTGTGTGTGAGAGAGAGAGAGAGCAGCAGGTCAGAGACGCCCGGTCCCTGGTGTACGGACTGCTGAGAGCAGGAGAAACACAACGGAGGCCTCCATCCATCATGCTGTCACACACACACACACACACACACACACACTTCACCACAGGACACACAGCAGAGCCAATGAGGATGAGGCCCAGAAAGCATCAGTCATACCAGAGCAGCACCACCACACGTTCAGCGACTTTTGTTTTGTACTCAATAAGTTAAGTTTACAAATAGGTTTACAAAGATGACTTTTAGTGTGCAGCAGGATGTGGAAACCACGGAAGTCTGTTTCCGCCATTGGGATAAAAATAAATAAATAAATAAATGCAACTTTCTCAAAAGAAGAAAGAAATGTCATATATTTAAGAAAAAGACTTCAGAATTGTTCAGAGGTGTTTCCATCTCCAATTTGGTTTCATTTCCATGGAATTAAAAAAATTGTTTGTTTGTTTTAGAAAGTTTGTGGCAATAAAGCACCCAATGCAATTAATTAATTAATTAATGTAGCTGTATTATTATTTAACCATAAATAAGTATTTATACATCCGTTATATTTGTTATAATACCTGTTGCACACTTATTTCAATATTTTTACATTGAATATAGTAAAAATAAAAACATTTTTAATCACATTAAATTTTTTACAAATATTTTTCTTTATGCAAATTAGCCTTCTATTTTTTTTTACTCAGAAAAAAGACGTAACACTAAGTAAAAAATGGAAAGTAACACATTGAAATGAATGTGAAAGTGATGTAGAAATACTGAAATAATACTTTCTTGTAAAAATGTGCTATAATAATCTGTTTTATTCACAAATTTCCAAAATCATATTTTATAGTGATTTACGGTCAGAAAAAAATAAAAAAAATTAAAAATAAAAGGAAACATGGATATGAATAAAATCCCAAAACATGAATCTTCTACAAACTTCTTGACATGAGGAGGCGTCGAGCAACGAAAGCACGATGAAGCTCCAGCGGTCAGAGCAAGAGACACGAGGAGAGTCTGGTCATCAGACGAAGAGAGATGAAGCTCTCAGAGAGCCTTTGATCTTCTCTTTACTTTCCGCACACTCTTCACCGACGAGAGCGACCGGCTCACGAGAATCACAAACAGACGCACTGCAGCCACACACGCCCACCAGCGTGCTGACCAATAAGATCAGATCAAATCATAGTATAAGAAATACAAAACGTACACATATATATATACTAAATCAATAAAAATAAATATAATGAAATTAAATCAATTTAAATATATGACTACTTAACTAATAAAATATAAATAAAGGAAAATATAGCTAATAAAATATAATAAACGAAGTAAATTAAATTAATCCAATTAATTTTTAAACAAATAAAATCCAATTAAATGATAAAATTACCTAAAATAAAAAAAATTATTAAACTAAATAACAAAAAATAAACAATTAAATCAAATTAAATTAATTTACATGAAATAAATTACATAACTAGTATAATAAAATATAAAAAATTTAAATTTAAATATATATATATATTTTTTTTTTTTTTCAAATGCATAAAAATAATAAAATAAATGATTAAAACAATTTTTGTAATAAAATAAATGGTAGTATCTAAACAAAAAAGAAAGTAAGCAGCTAATTAGCTAAAGTCAACAGGACGGGAATTTGTTTTGAAGTGGTTTTAAATGACTTCTAAATAAATGAAGCAGTGTGTTGGAAGACGAATGCTATCTTCAGGTCATTTTCACTGCTCTTCTGCGGCACGAGCCCACGCTTCCTTCAGCTTGTGTCAAGGTCGTGTGGTTTTCCGTGGGTTTTTCCACAGCAGCTGCGAGAGTTCGTCCTCCTGGCCTCCGCCGAGGCTCTAGTGACCCGCTCTCTCTCTCACACACTGTATCTCTCTCTCTCTCTCTCTCACACACTGTATCTCTCTCTCTCTCTCTCTTTCACACACTGTATCTCTCTCTCTCTCTCTCTCTCTTTCACACACTGTATCTCTCTCTCTCTCTCTCTCACACACACTGTATCTCTCTCTCTCGGAGTGCATTTACATTTCACCTCATTCCTCCGCAGCACCGGGACCCATCCGGGGCTTTGCCAGCACATAAATTACAGCTCTTCTCAGCTCTCCACCAGCGCTAATTAGCACAGAGTTAATCAAGCATGAGTCAAGCAGCTCGTCTGACACTTTTCCACCCATTAGAGCTGCTCTATTAAAGCTCAGCCTAAAAGAAGAAATTCTGAAGAAACGCATCTCTCTTCTCAAACGCTTGTGCATTTTTTGCATCTGTGCTTTAAAACATAATTTTCTTAAAACCGTACGTTTGGATTTAGGAGTATTAGTGATTAGGAGATGATGTAAACTTAACTAAACACAGTCTGATGAAACATGCATGAGAGCACGGTCTCTAATAATGAACTGAAGGACAGGCTGATGTCTGTGAGCATCTGCTTAAGGATAATCAAGATCTTAATTCAACTGTAATGAGTAAAATAATTATGCTATCAACAGAGTAATGAGTACTTATATCCTTCTATCTAGTAAGCCATCATTTGCATTAGCAGTCTCAGAATTCTCTCAGTTGTAAGTTTCATAGCCTATGTTTAGAAATTCTGACATTTCTCGTAGAGTTTCGCCTTTACATCTCGCAATTCTGACATTTCTCGAATTTGTTTTCTAAAGTTTTGCATTTAAATCACGTAATTCTGACTTTTTCAGGTTCAAAACATTGGGAGAAAAAATCAGAATGGTGAGATAAAAATAATTACCTTCTTCACATTTATATTCTGTGGTTGAAAAAAGCTTGCACAAGCATTTCTACAAGTACAACTCATTGGTAATCTCCACTCGTCCTCTGGCAAGACCACATCAGCATTGATCAGGCAGTGTTACGACACACACACACACACGAGTCGATCAGAAAGCTGATGCTCCTGTATTGGACTGCGTTTGAAGAACACGTTATCTGCTGAATACAGCATTACTGAGCCCAACACAATGAACCAGATCAATAAAGACCTGTGTTACAACAACTCCACATGATGTCCCGTAATCAACCCAAACTCTACAACTGAAGATGTATTAGCTAATAAGATGTCGTTGCAGAATTGAGCACCTTGTAGTTGCGCCAGTCCATAATTGTTGGTGCAATTATCTCCATCTAATTCATCAACATCAGTGAGTGAACAAACACAACACACAACGTCTGCGCACTATATATAAACACTACCGCTCAAAAAGTTCCTTAAAGTTGTCATAAAACAAAAACGGGTATACTGTTGAGATTTTAGGACACTTTAAATGTTGATTAGTGGAAATAAATATAAAAGTGATCGATTTTCTAATATTTTGAGATCATCAAAATCGAAACAAAAAAATATTACATTTTTACATATATTTGAAATCAGTTACAAAAAAATAACTTTTTCACAATATTCAAATTCTTGAGATGCACCTGTATATACAGATACATTAAAATAACCTAAAATGTGAAAATTGTTGACCAGATTTGAGTCACTATATCATCATTTCATGTCATAAAATGGCAAAAAAATCATTTTATTTAAACCAAATGACATTTCATAATTCTGAACTCTTGTGAATATTAATGACAGAAGCGCAGGATTGACGTTACTCACCGTACTTCTTGCGGATTTCATCATGTTTCACCTTCCTCTCCGCTCTCCTGTAACAGACAGACACCAGAGATGAGCGACAGGACGCAGATTTAATACAACACTTCTGTGGCGTTTGCATCATTTCAGCAGCATTTTTTTTGCAGAGTCTTGGAAGAGATTAGTTAAATCATTTTTTTTAATTCTGACTTTTTTATTTGAGCTTTTAAATATATGTGTGTATTTATTATGTATATATAAATACACGCACATACAGTATATATTAAAAAAAATATTTTTACGTGTTTATATTTATATTCTAATATTTTATTATATCTAAATATATTTAGCATATAAACATTCATATATATGCATGTGTTTGTATTTATATATACATAAATATACACAGAATACAGCACATGCATATATTATGTAAACATAAAAACGTATTTTGGATGTGATTAATCGCTATTTAATCGTTTGACAGCACTACTTTTTGTATTTCGCAATTCCAAATTTCTTCACAGAATTCTACTGTATTTTGCTCAATGCAAATCCCAACACAAGAGCAGCACATCAAACTCATAACCTGGATTCAATTTCCGCTGCTAGAACTGTTGAACAGAAAGCCGTCCTGAGGAGCAGCACATGGGCGGCAGCGGATGATTCCCCCTGAGCTCATGTCTTTGTTTAAGGACGTCCAGTCCTTCACAGGCTCGTCGTTGTAAATACGAGCAGCGGTGTTTTATGTGCGTGTGACATACGAGCGGCGCTAAACAACACCAATCGCTCCCTGGACATCATTCATCCTCTCTACAGCCTACAATGAAGAACCACGGCCGCTTCATGGAGTATAAATCAGCCGGAGCTTTACGAGCAGCTGATCTGTGAACAATCAGTGGAGCTGTTAGCCATCTGCTGCTGCTTCCACAATCCTGAACATACAGCTCAACAATGACTCCAGCGGCTAGTGTTTAACATGCGTGTTTCAGATCTCTGTATTCAACTGGAACGCTAAACACGAACAACGCTAACACACTACTGACGAGAGACTTTATTCAAAGGCAAAAGTTGCACTGCTGTTCACAAGTTTGGGTCAGCAAGAATATTAAATGGTTTTAAACAAGGCTGCTTATATTTAATTAAAAATACTCTACAAATATGAAATATTTCTGTGATTCAAAACACTGTTTTCTGTCTTAAAATGTAATTTATTTCTGTGATCAAAGCGGAATTTTCAGCATCAATACCCCAGTCTTCAGAGTCACATGATCTTCAGAAAGCATTATAAGTAACGTTTCTGATTATCATCAATGTTGAACATTAATAAATAAATAAATAAATAAATGTCTATAACGGTCACTTTTTAACAACTTAATAAATCCTTGAGGAATAAAAAAAATAACTTTTTTTAAATGTAATTTTATTTTTATTTAATGTAATTTAAAAAATACATACATACATACATATATATATATGTGTGTGTGTGTGTCTTTTTTTATTAAATTATATTACATTTTACTGACCTCAAACTTTTAAATCGTATATATTTTTAAATCACGTTTAAAGATACAATTTTTTACATAATTTTTTAGATACAAATAAAAAAGTTATTTTACTTGTACAAAATGCCATGTGCAAAGAATATTAAAAGAGAAAAATAATTAGTTTTTAATATTAATATTATCTGACGCAACTTCTGATTGTAAACATTTATTAAATATTTCTGGATTTAAAATTGACTAAGTTTAATAAAAGTATTTATCATTGTTAACTTTAAACTTACAATAAAAACAGAAAATATATAAAAACTAATTATTAGTAAAAACTACAGACACAATAAAGATGACAAAACAACAATATCTAAAACAAATTAATAATAATTAATATTAACAGATTATTTACTTTTGATTTGAATAATTTATTAGTAATTTAACTAAGTTTAATATGTAATAATAAACTTCCTATCTAATTATTAGTTAATATTTACCTCACTGTAAAGTATTACCAAACTATCATAGAATTAGCCCCTGCTAACCAACCCCTTTTGTGTCCATTTTTCAATTCTTCTTAAACAAACAAAAATATCCATTTGCTACATATTGCCTCCATATGTTTTCAAGGTCACCAGAAAGGGACGTGCTGTAGCGACTCCCAGAATGCATTGTGCTGCCGTTAGCAATAACGCTAAAGAAACACACCAGGCTGTTTTCTGTTGTGACAGATGAAAATACTGAATAAAACACATTCGTTTCATTAGTTGCATGGCACACGAGAGCCTGCAGAGATATCTGATCTGGTTTAATCTGAGTTTGAAGGAGATTCCTGCTCCCTCTCGAGTGTGTGACACAGAAGTGACCTTGTTAGTGTGGAACAGCTGCTGAAAGCCCTACAGACATATTTACACGCAACACACGTAATCAAAAAAGCCTTGAGACACACACACACACACAGACACACTCAGTCATTACGTGACTCAATCCACTTCAGATCAACAGGTGCTTGAACTAAACCTTCAGCCGTGACACGGCGAGATCAAATGAATGCGGCCAAACCCTGCTCTGAAAATGCGTGCATTTTGCAGTATTATAGGAATAACTCTGCCGTTCATCAAAGATTACGATGAGTTTGTGTATTCATCAGCTCTGGAGAAATGTGTCTCTGCATCAGTGTCTCAGCAATGGAAGTGAATGGGTGCCGTCAGAATGAAAGTCTGACAAAGTTATCAGAATAATCCACAGCACTCCTGTCCATCAGTTAACATCTGGAGAAGACAGAAGATCAAACTAATCCAGCATTAAGATGAGTTTAACTCAAATACGAGTAATATGTAATAACTCTTCCTGCAGTGCTAAAGTGTTCTGGTCTGAATCAGGAGAGACATCTGCTCAGATCAAGCAGCTCTAAACTAATATGTGTCTGGATTTTGATGTGAGAGACACCAGTAGATGCGCTTTTTCACTGCAGGAAGAGCTATTATGAATTATGGATCATATCATGCTGGATTCGTTTGATCTTCTATCTTCTCCAGATGGTAACTGATGGACTAGAGTGCTGTGGTTTATTCTGATGTTTTTATCAGACTCTCATTCTGACGGCACCCATTCACATCCATTACTGAGAAACATTTCTCCAGATCTGATGTAGAAACAAGGGCATTTACATTTCTGTATGACCTATTCCTTTAACATTTACTATTAAATTGATCAAATACCCTACTCTACAATGTAGAGGTAAGTGGTTTCAGCATGTTTTAACTCTTAAATGCGTGAGGTTTACCCACCGTTCATCAGCTTTCTGTCTGATCTCCTCTCTTCTTCGGGCAAACTGCTCATCATCACGGTCAAAACTGCAAATATAGAAGCAAAAGCTAATTACTAAAAAGCTATTACTGAACACTATATAAGTACGTTAATGAATTATTGAGTGAATTACAGCATATTCTTGTCATAATTACACAAATTTTAATCAGCACATTTTAAAAAAATCGTTAGTATGGGTAAAGATCATGGTCCATGAAGGTATTTTGTACCGCAAATATATAAAAAGCTTCGTGTTTGATTAATAATATGCATTGTTAAAAACTTTTTTTATTTTATTATTATTTATTCAGCTTTGCATAAACATAAATTTCACAAAACAGACCCTTTTCGTGCTCCAGTGTCACATATTACACATTAATTCTGCTTAAATTCATCATGACTGGAACTGAAAGACAGAAACGGCAGCCGCATGAATTCCCCTTCCATCATAAAAGACAATAAAACATAATTTACTCAGAAAGAGAAGGAAAAGTGAAACTACGATCGCATTCTGAAGCTCACAGAACAAAGGCTCATCACATGAAGCTGAACAAGCATTAACGAGGAATGGGAGAGCGCTTCTGCTTCTGCGTTTCATCATGAGCCGTGTGATTGACACGCAGCCGCTGAGCAGATGGAGAGCTTGACAAATCAAATCATCTTTGATTGACACGCAGACGTGCCCTTTACAACCCGTCACATGCTTAAAAATAATCTCTTTGGGGGGGGAAATGTCTATTATTATGTTATTCTTGATATATTAATAAATAAAATGCCTTTGTGTTTATTAACCCTATAAGGCCTAGTGTATCATAATGATGCATGAATTTCTGAGGCCTCTAAATGATTGACATGATCGAACTCTGCTGTTTGACACTCAATCTACTGCACGTCTTTTGATTTTTTTATCCAGTAAAAGCTCTTTTAGTGCCATTTTACAAACATCCAGCTTCAGCTTCAGCTTCGTGTGTCTTTCTGCTGTCAAATCTTGACTGATTTTTACAAAAATGTAAAGGAATTTAATCAAAATTCCAGTGGTGACAATACTTGAGATTCTCAGACATGGTGCTAAAAATTTTATTAAAATTATATTTATTCAGAAGTATAGCAAAAGAAATTATTGCATCATTTTTATGCTTAAATTTTTTCTGGAGTTTGTGCATAATTTTAAATAAAACATTTTTTTAATTATGCAAATGCAATAAAAACATAGTAAAAATATTTATTATTTTTTTCCCCAAAATTTAATGGTTGAGTAGTTGCTGATAAGACACATCATGTCTTTACTTGAAAAATATGTATAAAAAAATATTTAAATATTTTTTAAAAAACATATATAGATTTTGAACGCATTATGCCGCTTAAAGAAGCACTTTATCATAAGAGTAAGAGTTTTTGCATTATGGTAAAATAACGTCACAATGCAATTTTGTCTAAAGGTTGTACAAAATGTAGCATTTTTTTTTTTGTCAGGGGTTAATAATCTGTTTATTTTCACAAAATCTTTCTCAGAACTCGCCGCGGCTCAGAGGTGGAAGTGAAACCTGTGAGTGTGAACGCGGATATTTAAAGAGAAGAGGCGGTGAAGCTGATGTGTGTGTTATCTGGGGAGTGAGTGTGTGTGACGATCAGACCTGGACGAGCGTCTGCGTTTACAGCAGCAGCAGCAGCAGCAGACGCTGATGGCCAGCAGCAGAGTCCCACAAACCACAGCCATGGCGATGATCAGAGCCTCGAAGTTCACTGCAACCACACACAACATCACAGCACTGAAGATCAGGCACGAGCAGACACTCCTGACACCTGCTGGACGTTACTGATAGTGCAGCTGACCTCACACTGTCCTCATGATGGACCAGTGGTGCTTTCTTTTTATTGTCTGGAACTTAACTTTTATGACACATTCAGGTCTGTTTTGACCGGGAAATAATCCATTTAAATTCTAATATATAGTTTTTAGTAAGGGAGCAGTGCTTTAAACCTTAAAGGCATCATTAACTTTTTTAGATAAGAGATATGATTTTTTAAATTATTATTATTATTATTTTACAAATTTTGTGTTTGGGTTATTCTGACCCGGGTATGGAGTACCGTAAGTGTCAAAAATATTTTTGGTAAAAAACATTTTTTAGATGATAAAATATATTTAGCGTGAGTTTTGTTAATTACATGAACATGTGTGTCCACTGCAGCATGAAAAATATATTCCTCTTTTCATCTGAAAGCAAAAGTTGCAAGAAAAATGCAAGTAAAATTACTTTTTAAAATTTTGTTATTTTCAGTTGTTTATGTTGTTTTGACCGAAATAAATGTTTGTTTCATAAATTTATTTATGTATAATGTTTACTTAATTTTTCACCTGTGTGTGCGTGTATATATATATATATATATTCTGTGTATGTGTATATATATATTATATGTATATGAGTGTGAGTGTGTGTGTGGGGAGGGGTACACAACATTCAGAGAAACACTCAAGAATTCATGTACAGTCCATTATCTCTAAACAGTGACCTTTAACGAAGAAGATTATTCTGTGATAAAGACTGTCTGAATGTAGAAGTATCACACTTATTACACCACTGCTTATCAAGATAAAAACAATTATTAACAGGCAAATGCTGATTTGAGTTTAAATTATTTACTTTTTCTATATTAGTAGAAAATTAGCTAACTAAAACATTTCTGTTCATGTAAACAAAGCTGAAATAAAATGTAAGCATTAGATTAAAGGTTTAATTAACTAGACTTGGCAACTAACTGTTTATGCTGAAGCCCAAAAATTACTAAATAAAAAGAAAGCTGAAAAGAAAACTTATAGAAATAAATCAACAACAAAAGCACATAAAAAAAAATCTTTAATCAAAATAAAAACTGTAAACATAAAATTAAAAGACTCTAGTATACTAATAATACTAGGTATCACAGCTGAACGCTCAGTTAAACTGTGTTCTGGCCGATGGTCATTACTCATTAATATTTAACCAATAAATGCCACACACAGCCAATCAGAATGAAGGATCCTATAAATCTGCACAGTAAGGACTAGTACAGTGAGGAGATAAACTGCTGTTGTTCTGGTGTTACTGAAGGGAAGCTGAAGGGGACTTCCAGGCCTGGATGTAAATCTCACTTCACCAAAGTGAAAGTATTACTTCCATCGGCTCGTCGGTGTGTGTACTGTGTGTTTATCCAGTTCTGTGTGTCTGTAAAAGGTGATTAAAGCAAGAATGTGAACTCACCCCAGCAAACACCCCAGCGCGCCTGAGAGAGTTTACACACCGACGCCGGAGGAATGATGTACGACACCGGATAATCTGTGCAGCTGTTGTTCGTCTGGCACCACAAACACTGTCAGAGAGAACAAACATTACTATCCAAGTTACGAACACATTTATTAGTATTAAAGCTAATGGCATCCTCTGGGATGTTAGAAAAATGTTTACTATTAACATTAGTAAGGAACGACACGGCTAATAAAAAACGAACTGAGCATCTTGTGATCTTACCGAGACATTGGCGAGGCAGGTCTCACAGGAAGTCATGATGCTGCATGCTGGGAAGAGAAGGAAGAATAAAAACTTACAGATCAGACCAACCGCTGACAAAAATATCTCAAATAAAGAGCTGAATTTGACCTGTTCGATCAGATAATGCTTAATTTAGTGCTACCATAAACATATCACATCTCAAACTGGATTTATGGCATGACAGAGTAATAAAACTGAATGATAAAAAGGCCTTATTCTGTTTAGTTGGTATCTTTGACCGCAAAAGGTAGTTTTATTTACATTACTGGCAATAGTTTTACACTAAACATGTCAAATAAAATATTAACATAAATATTAATAAAAGGAATATACATGTAACGTTACTAAAATAAGAATATTTTACGACAACATATTTACATGTAACGTTATATTTATATATTTACATACATGTTCATATTTTCAAGTTACAAAATACAGAGATAGGATTAAAAGAGAAGGCAGAGGTGAAACATACGTTTGTGAACGGGTGGATGAACTGTATGAGGACTTATTGTTGGTTTTGTAGTAGTTCCCTCGGAAACACTGAATGCGACACACATCAGCAGAAAGCGCAACATCGACGCAAACACTCGCGAATTATCCATATCGGAGAGGATTTGAAGCTTTGTACAGCAGACGAATTTTCAACTTCTATTTGAGCTGTGAAATCCTCTTTTTAACGACAAAACAATGTGAAAAACTCTCCTCAGCACTCTGCTAAAACACCAAGTGATCGACAGCGGAAACGCGGAAACACAACAACGCCGCTGACGCAGTGCCGCTTTCAAAATAAAAGTCCTCCAGGAATTCCAAAAACAAAAGCGTAAGAAAAAAAGTCATTCTTTGATAAATTTATATTATGAGATAAAAAAAAAATCAAAATTTTAACATGAAAGTTAATAATTATGAAGTAAAAAAAAATCGAAGTTCTAGTATAAAAAACATAAATGTAAAACATTCTGACAATAAAAAAATATTATGAGATAAAGGGACTTTTTTATAATTTATGAATAATACATACTCTTATATTTATGACTTTTTAATTCACAACAAAAATTCCGGTATTTTATGTCAGAATTCTAACTTTTGATCAGATAATAGTGCTGTCAAATGATTAATCGCATCCAAAATAAAAGTTTTTCTTTACAATATATATGCGTTTATGCTGTGTTTATTTATTATGTTTATATTAAAACACACACATACAGTTTACATTTTGAAAGTATTTACATGTAAAT
>JAUMHQ010000076.1:21567629-21578123 GCA_032361165.1 Enteromius paludinosus
ACTAGAAAGAGAGGAAGAACAGTCTGCTGCTGACCACTCACAACCTTTAAGATAGTGAGCTTTTCTTATTAAAACTACTCAGACGTGAGTTTTGAGCAGTGAAGGGTATCATCAGTAATTATGTCTCGCTGCTTTGTAATGTGTTTTATTGTTCTGGTGTCGTAGCGCCGGGACGCAGCATCACGTTATGCTAAGGGGCGGAGCATTTCCATCAGACGCTTGAGGTATTCGACCAATCACAGTGCACTAGATAGCTGGCCAATCAGAGCACACCTCGCTGTTTTAGAACGATAGGTACAAATCGACTTGTTTCAGGAGGCGGGGCTTAGAGGAGAAACAATAATGTACAGGATGTGGAATATAATGTGTTTTTTAAAACTTAAACCACATAAACATTACATTATACCACATACACAAAATAATGTTCTTTTTAGCAACATATGACCGCTTTAATACTAGTGCATGATCAACACTGGGGCAAAAGTAAAGGACCCCTCAGGGTGTTGAGGCTGTCAGGTGAAGGAGAACACTATGATCGGATGAAGGTTCAGTGAGGTCTTATATCCTGAGAGTGATCAGCTCATGGACGCGAGGAGCAGCTCTTCTGTTCTCGACATGCTGTGGTGACTGAAAGTAGGCCACAGAGAGGCTGCTCGGGGAGTTTTAGAACAGGGACGCTGCATTATTAATGTGGAGCTGTTAAACTCCTATAAACCGGGGTTGATCATACTCCGATCTGCTCAAAAACAGTCCTGCAGCTCAAATCAGACTCACTCCTGACACACAATACCATCCGTCAAACCCACAAACAGAGAAGAGCAGATATCAGACTCAGCAGCCGTCTGACTCTTCCTCATCATCTTCATGGTAACACTTTACATAAGCATGCTTTCATGCACAATGCATTATAAAGGCATTCATAATGTTCACTATAATGCATAATATCTTTAATCATTATATGGAATGCATGCATTATAATATCTGCCTCTGGAGCACAGCAGCAGTCATCAGCAGCAGCTCACAACAATACTGTACATTGCATGAGTCAAAATGATCATTTCCCTTTTATGGCAAAATTAGGATATTACATACAGATCATGTTCCGTGAAGATATTTAGTAAATTTCTAGCATGTCAAAACATACTTTTTGTTAGTAATATGCATAGCTAAGAACTTGAACAACTTTGAAGATGTTTTTGCTTCCTCAGATTCATGTTTTCTAACAGATCCTAACAAACCAGACATCAGTGGAGAGATCAGTTCCATTATTCAAAAAAACGACTCGTGTGGTTTTGTGACGCATGTGAAGGTTTGCTTGCGTGTGTTTTAATGTGTTCAATGCACAAGGTGCCATAATGAAAAGTTACATATTATAATGTATTAAAAGTGTGGTTAGAATTATTCATGAGATCTTACCATGCATTATAAGGCATAATTCATATTTTTATAATGCATTATATATCAATTCTGTAACACTTTATGTATAAAGCATTAAAAAAGTAGTTCATTGCATTCATTTTTATTTTAATAAACCACAGTTAATACATTATACACTTATCAAATTACTGTTACTCTATTCATTTTAAATGTTGTTATCATTATTTACGACAACAACATAATGTATTACAACGCACATTATGAATAATTACAATGCATTATAGTCTTTAATAACTCTTTATAATGCATTACACAGAAGTAATCTCCAACCAAAGATTCTCAGAAGGCACTGGGAAGGTACCTTTTCGCTTGATTTTGTACCCTATAGAGTGCAAATTAGTACCTTCTGAAAGGGTATTGCCCCAATGACAGATTTGTGCTTTTTTCTGAACTTACAAAAGTAAAGGTTTAAAAAGGTTGTTCTCGACAGCAGAGCTGGAGACGAGAGATAAAACGAGCCAGAGGGGAACGAATCTGGGCTCTGAGATTTGAGGAGAAATCCCACAGACTAAAAAAAGAAAGCAGGCCTCTTTCCTCCATCTAAATAAAGACACGTTCTTCGAAAACACACAAGAAACGCTGGTGGGAGAGTGTGTGTGTAGATCCAGAGGCTGATTGAAGGAGCGCAACAGAGGGGGAGACGACTGCAAAAACCAAAGAAAGCATGAAATCAGAGCGGAGGATTGAGTGAGGAGGGGGAGTGATGTGTCAGAGAGAGAACGAAAGAAGAGAAGAGAAGAGGAAGAGGAGGAGGCTGGCGTAAACAGAAGCAGAAACGGCTGAGAGTGGGAGAAAGATAAAGACACAGGAAGCCGCGTTTGCACTGAGGGTGCACGCGTGTGTGTGTGTGTGTGTGAGTGTGGTCGTCTTGTCTATTCAGCAGAAAATGACTTTAAAATGCAGACGGCTTTCATCACCTGATCATCTGTCTGCTGTACAGGGTTTACTTTAAAAAAGCTGCTCCTGAATTTCTCCGTAATCTTTAAGTCAATGATTCTAGAACGACTAGATATTTCCTAGAGCTGTTTAGATCCATCTGAGGCCTAACACGCTCGGACTAACTCGAGGTCATTTTATTCTGAATTAAGTTGCATTCAGAGCGCTGAAAACACACACACACACACACACATCATGTTCATGTTAAAACTCAAAACAAACACAACCCAGCGTTACTGACAGACCAGCAATCAAACAACATTCATTCCTGAAGCAGGAAATATTCATAACATATCACTAAAAGTGATTGTACTTTATGAATTATAAAAGTCGTTTTAATGCATGAATTATGCACCTGATAACGCTGATCTCATTAATAACTGTAAGCACACTTGTGATGCATTATAACACTTATCTAATCATCGTTACACCTTTATAATGCATTAAACCACTGGATAAACACCAACACTTTACCCTTCATGTCTAATGCATTGTAATTATTTATTATCTGAATTGTCATACATTATATCTTGTTGTCACAAACAGGCTTAACCAAATTGAAAATTAATAGTGTAACAATGAATTGATAAGTGTATAATAGATTAACAGTGCATTATTAGAATTACAATTACAATTATGCAGAATTACAATTTCAGAATGAATTAAACATATATATTATAATGTTTTTTACACCAACGTTTAAGTAAAGTGTTACCAAATATTTCTCTGACTCACAGAAACATGTTCTAAGAACATTTTTCTAAATTTACACTGCCATGAAATAATGTTGCATGTTTGAAAATAAATTTCCTGGACGTGAAGCAAGTAGCAACATTTTAGAAACATTAGTTGAAATGAAATGCTTTATTTGTTGTTACCAATGTTACATTTTTAAAAACCTTTCAGAGAAACTTTCAGCAGAGATTTAAAATAATTGATCGGATGCTTTTATGCGCAGCTGCATTTAAACAGATTAAATGATATTCTCGTTAGATCTAACTGACAGCACTGATCTGAGGAAGCGCTGCAATCGACCCACAGAGGGCGTCTGAGCAAACACTGTATAATCACACCAAAACAAGACGGAAGACAAACTACTTTCAGCTGCAGAACACTAGAAAACACTTCAGCAGCTCCAGATCATTCTTCAACAGTTCCTTGTGTTTCTGTCAAACAAGCCACATTTTATACGATTCAGACTGATTCAAAGCAGCTTCACACACAAACGTGTGAGTGTGTGTGTGTGTGTGTGTGTGTGTGTGTATAAATAAGTGTGTGTGTGAAAGAAACAGGAAAATAAATAAAATAATAAACATTCTTTTGCGATTTCTCATGTTTTTTTTACATAAATATTAGTCTAAAATATTCAAAAGGTCATACGTATCAATATCTAAATGTGTTCTCGTAACACTGAGAAAACATTCTGGATTTTTTAAAGTGTTATTTGTACTTGATGAACGCCTCATAACGCTGAAAGCAATTGTTCTGAATTATTAAAAATAAACTGGTCACACGTTACAGTAAAGTGTCTCCTGTTAACATTAGTTACTGTATTAGCTAACATGAACGACCAATGAACAGTCCATTCATTACAGTACTTATTCATATTTGTGAACATGAGTTCATAAAAATACAGCTATTCATTGTTAGCTCATGTTTGCTCAGTGCATTAACTCACGTTAACGAACACAGCGTGTGATTTTAATGATGCATCGGTGAAAGCTGGAATTAGCATTATTAATATATGCTGTAGAAGTGTTGTTCAATCTTAAAGAGTTACTAATAAACTAAAGCAGCAGAACATGCAGTAATAACGGTCGAATCACATCAGGAAAGCGGTTTCAGAAGCTTGACGCTTGTCTAAGCTGAGCGTGTTCCTGTAGATGCAGCAGTTTCAGCTCAATACGAGAGATCAGCTTCATATTCACTGTATTCTCAGAGACCTCAAACGAAACCCAGGTAGCACACTGATAAACACACATTACAGAAAACATCCTACAAACTCTAAATGTCAAAAGGGCAACACTTTCAACACTTTAACCATTTCTAAATCAGTCACATAAACAGAAAGAAACACAGATAGTTGATGAGTCACTCAGAATCAGAATCTCCCTCCAAAATCACCCGTTAACGAGCGAGACAGAGCACTAACGGGCCGTCAGATATCATCTTAAAGATTCTCGGTCATTAAAACCAGAAATCTAGATGATGGTTTATTAAGCGCTGTACATCTGTGAATGAGCTCCTCTTCAGGACTCGCTGGAGATCCTGAAATCATCATCAGTACTTCCTCGTGTCTCTCAGACCTGACGACTGACGTCTGCAAAGCATTAGGAGCCCAGATACACTGGACCCCACTGACTCTCAAACACAGCGGGGAGTAAACGATGACGGAGTTCAGATTCGAAGAAGAAAACAGAAGTTTATTTCCTGGTCAGAAAACGGCAGGAAATGTATCTGGAGCCGAGTTTATTATTTAGCATTTTTCATTTAAAAAAATGACATTTATAACACGCACAGTATGTAGGCCTAAATATAGAATTAATATAATATTTTTTCTGATTTATCTTGAATGAATATTGTCATTAACGCAAATTCCACATCAATGAACGGATAAAAGGATCATTTACAAGCATCTGATATTTTGCTGCCTGAGAATTTGCCTAAATTCTGATATTTCTGTTATTCTAAATATTTCTAATTCTGATTTGTGTGTGCATTTGAAAGTGTGCGTGTGTGTGTGTGTGTTTGAGAGAGTCGTGTGTGTGTGTAAGCTTGTGCAAGTGTGTGAATGTGTAGTGTGTGTTTGAGAGTGCGTGTGTGTCAGGTGTCATCTGTCTGATCATCAGTTTTGTGTTGACTGTGGTGTTTCTGTGGGAATGTGAGGGGGGTGTGTGTGCTGCTGGACGCTGTGTGTGTGTGTGTGTGTGTGTCGTAAACACAGCAGTCAAGTATTTCTGGGAGGATTTCACTGCCTCATGTGTGAGTGTGACGGGTGTGTGTGTGAAGATGATGTTGCAAAACCAACTGATCCTCGTCTATTTCCTGTTTCTCCTCCGAAGCTCAGCAGCAGAACACACTCGAGTCTGACAGGAGCGACCGGGGCCAGCGTCAGACCCCCGCCCACAACACACACATACACGAATATTAATGAGGTACTAATATCTGAAGTGCAAGTGTGATCTGTGCAGAGCATATCTGATCGAAGACAGAAACATTATTCATGATTCAAATAAAACGCAGGTTATTGTTCGGAACCTGTGTTAGTCATTATAATGACAGCAGCAGAAGTAAACACCGCCGCACAGACAGTCTGTGTGTGTGTGCGTGTGTGTGTGTGTGGTGGTCAAGCAAAGTTGTCGACAGGAGTGAAACTGTGCAGCAGAAAAAGGAAATGCTAATGATTCCACTTCCTAAAAGACAGACAGAGCAAGCGCTCACTGTATGACACACGGGCGATCGAGCATATGACCCCACAGGCCTGTCTCTCTCTCTTATAGCCCCCCCCCCATCCGTCTCTGTGCTCCTGTGACTGCATGAAAGTGAAAACCCTAACTGTGATATGGGGAAATTTTTACATGGCTCCACATGCCCTGAATAAAGCGTTTACAGGAACAGTGTGTGTGGGTGTGTGTGGGTGTGTGTTTCGTCTGAGGGTCTTTTTAGAGGAAGAGGGAAATCCATGAGCGACGGTCACAGCATCAGTCATATGACCACCACAGAAATGCCGAGCTGCTCTCACGCACACACACACACACACACACACCCCGCTCTTACCTCCAGTCCATAAACTCAGACGTGCTCCTGTCTCTCTGTCCGTCTGCTTCTCTCGCTCTCGGTCAGTCCTGAAGAACAGACACAGAAACAAAAATGCAAATGAAACAACATTTTAGTGTAGGATAATAACGCAGCACAACAATTACGCAATATGAAACACAGAAACATGGCACAACTTCGATCGAGAAACACTCTCTGTCTTCATGCGTATGGTTCTGTAAATCACGTGAACATCTCGGAGCATGACTCTCTACAATAGCATCTTTATCTCAGAGCGATGATCTGTCGTATGTTGGGGTACGCAAATATAAAGCTTTATTTTCTTAAGATCACTGATCAATGCATTTCATATTAAAGTGCTTTAGTAAAGCTGCTGTATTTATGAATTGATAGTTTAGAGTTCAAACGTCCAGCTTCAGCTCAAGCGTCTCGTGTCTTTTTCTGTCGAATCCTCGTCAGAATAGCTTTGGTCACGTCTCCAGGTGAACTCTTACTGGACTGAAGCAGCTCCGCTTTACTTGATTCTCTATCAATCATTTTCTAGAAGAATCTAATCATCAGGATCTTTTGAGGAGCTTTTATTTCTTCCGCTCTCAAGCAGCACTGAATTATATGTTTGGATCATTTCAGACTCATCTTACGGAGACATACTACTAGAGATATAGAGCTATGACTGATATTTGGATCATATATACGTCTGGAGCACAGCAGCAGTCATAAGAGCACATTACATACATTATATGAGTCACAATTACACATTTTTATTTTATGGCAAATATCATTTTCCATGAAGATATTGTTTAAACATATCTAAACTTCGTTATCGATTAGTAATATGCATTGCTAAGAACTTCATTTGAACTTGAAGATGATTTTCTCAATATTTAGATGTTTCTGCTCCCTCAGATTCAGATCGTCTAATAGTTGTATCTCAGACAGATCCTCTCCTAACAGACCAGACATCAGCGCAGAGATGATTTATTCAGATTAGTTCTTGTAAAATGTGCTCCAGGGTCATATTTTATGTAGTACCTGTTTATATGACAAGCGTCAGAATTACGGCGTTTAAATATCAGCATCTGAAGAAAATTAAGCTAACCCTAAAGCCTCAAATATTGCACTATTTTATGAATAAAAAAAAAGAAAAAAGGTGTGTATATATATATATGTATATATAAATGAACGATGAGTTTGATGAAAAGCGTCTATGTGGTATTTCAACATTTTTGTGCAAATAAGCACTTTTCTCGGGGTACTGTGTTTATTTTCAGTCATTTCATTTTAATGGCAATGAAATCAATCTATTCACTGCCATAATCAACGCCTGAACTAAACACACGAGCTGATGAACATGCGATTTCATAATGAACTTCATATATATATATATATAAAGCATGTATAAACTCTTATAGGAGACATGAGACATGTGGGTTAAACTCGTCTGAGTGACTCTGACCGGTTCGGTGGGTTCAGCGGAGAAACCGCGTCATCACCGAATTACCTAAGTAATTAAGTTACTATGGCAACGGCCGTGAGGGGTGGGGGGGGGTCGGAGAATTAATTATGACTGACAGCAGGTGAGAGTCTAATTAAAACAACAACAACAACAAAACAGACGGTCAAACACACACGCAGCGGCAGCTCAGGTGTGTTTCCCGGTTAAAGGCGGATCCGGTTCAGCGGGTTCAGCCGGTCCGTCCGCGCGAGCACGAATCCGCCTCGAAAGTGCATCTAAACGCTATTAAACTCAACTCTTATCAAAGGCAGCTCGGGTTCCGCGCGCGGACTCACCTGTCAGGTAAAAGCCGAATGAATGAGAATGACAGCGGAGACGGACCGGGGGTCGTTTGACAGAAACGGGAGCGCCGCGTCACACGGGAGTTACCGAGAAGCCGTGACGTGGGCGTCCTCCCGTGACCCCGGCGATGAGGATCGATCAAATAAAGCTCAGCTCAGCGAAGCAGAGCAAAGCAGAGCGAAGCGAAGCGAAGCAGAAGAAAACTGCGATGAAACGGCCGCCCGGAAGAGCCGCGCGGAAGAGCAGCGCTTTACCTGAGCCGGTGTCACCTGAGTTTCCCCCGCCGCGTCCCACCTGACCGACCGCGCGCTCTCTCTCTCTCTCTCACGCACTTCCTCAATCTGACGCAGGGCTGCGTGCGCGCGCACGGGTCCGGTCTCCGGTAACGTCCAGTGTCTCGTCGCCGGTTCTGACCCGCTCCTGACGGACTCCGGGGCTCCTCCTTAAACCCGCTCCAGGAAACTCCACGCGCGCTCCCGAGCCCCCAGCGCGAGCCCGCCCGAGCGCTGATGAGGGGGGCACGAGCAGCGATGGACGCGATCGCGTTAACGCGCTTCTTCCGTTTCCACTTCTGCTTCTGAGAATGAGTCAAGCGTCAAACTCAGAATTTGCATGTCAAATAAAAGTCGCTCATAACGACACGCGCGCGGATGTCAATGAAACCGGCTTTGAATTTACACTAAATTCAGGAGCCACTCCGATGCGCAATATCATGCGCACATTAATACTGAGAGTGCTGCTGTGTGCGCACAGATACAAAGCGCTGTGTTTCCGCGCACTAATTTTGTTCTTTATACACTAAAAGTGATCCTTTAGTACTTCCTAAGTGTACTCAACTCTGCTATTTTAAGACGCAATGAGTATGAACTAAAATACGCTTTAATCATACTTCCTCTGGATTTTTAAAAGACCACTTGACCCATCTTTCATACACTCAAATGTACTAGAAGTAGTGGCTAAATGTATTTAATAAATACAGAGACAGTATGTTAAAAGCGCGTTTTAGTTCCTATTCGTGATGTCTCAAAATAGCACAGTTGAGTACACTTAGGAAGTACTAAAGGATCACTCTGATATACAGGTATATAGAGTAGGCCTGCAAAATGAGCGCGTGGAGACAGCACTTTTAGTGTATTATGGGAGTGTATTTTTCATCCGGGCATGCTGCTGTTATTAATCATGTGTCATTGCATGTCATTTTGTCTGGTGCACAAATAATTTAATAACAAAGTAAATAATTTTATAACAAAGTTATATTTGTAGCAATATCCAACAATACACTGTATGGGTAAAAATGATCAATTTTCTTTTATGCTAAAAATCATTAGGATATTAAGTAAAGATCATGTTCCATGAAGAAATTCTGTAAATGTCCTACCATAAATATATCAAAACTTATTTTCTGATTAGTAATATGTATTGCTAAGAACTTCATTTGAACAACTTTAAAGATGATAGATGTTTCTGCTCCCTCAGACTCAGATTTTCTAATAGTTGTATCTCAGATATTGTCCTCTCCTTACAAACCAGACGTTAGCGGAGAGATGTATAAATGTCAGTTCAAATGACTGGTTTTGTGGTCCTGGATTATTACACATATTTTATTGCACAATAGGGGAACACTTGACTGTTCATAAAGTAGATTGCCAGGCGACTCTGTTCACGAGCTGAAGATAGTGTTTCTGAGAGGAGAGCAGATGGAGGAGAGATATGAGAATGCTTAGAAAAGAAGGAGTGTGTGTCAGGATGAGGTTAGTGTTTTAACAGCTCACTCACACGCTTATATTCGCTGACTTCCGCTTTGAAGTGGTTCAGTGTGTGTGTGTGTGTGTGAGGGGATCACAGCAGAATATCCAGAGACACGTGTGCTCCTCACAGGTGTGTGTTAGAGTCTCTCTCCTCTACGTTTTGTTCATAACTGTCAGCATCTGCAGCATTTTGTTTTACAAAAACGAGCTGTTTTTTCCCTATTCTCACTTTATGAGTCATAAAAGCCTGACGCATCAAATACAGGTGTGCTGGAGTCTCAGGTGTGTTCTCGAGCAGACTGAAAGATAACAGACAGAAGAGCTTCACACTGATCATCTTCATGCTGATTGGTAAGGCAGCAGGTGCGCGAGGCTGGATGTAAGTGAGCTTTGGGCTCCATCTAGTGGACACTAACGTTCAAATTTATCTATAATCTATCGGAACTCAACACTACTCAAACCTGGCCTGTAGTTTGCTTAATAAGATCCAGAAACTGGATTAAGGCGTTGTCTAACCGCATCAGCAAGAGAAAATATGAAGAAATGCCGTTCTTTCTTCTGTGGAACACAAACATGAGACACATGAAGACGTTCTGCTGGAGATAAGAGCTCGTCTGAGCCGGATCCTCTGTTCTGTGAATAAACAGCTGAGCTCCTCACTGATCAGAGACAACAGAGCTTCATTACACTGTCAGGAGCTAACGAGCCACCGGCCCTGACGAGATGCAGCTGCGCAGCACACACTCTCTCTTTCACACACACACACACACACACACACACACACACACACAGGTTTGT
>JAUMHQ010000076.1:21678340-21693217 GCA_032361165.1 Enteromius paludinosus
CTGGAAACACAACTTAACACTGATTTCTAGTCGTGTCTCTTTTGGAAACACTTTCACAACGACACACAGCGTCTCCAGAACATGGCGCCCGCAGCAACACTACAGACAGAATAATAGCTCCGCATTCTTTCTTTATGGAAATTTTAGGGGTGTGTGTAAGCGTGTGTAAGTTAATATCCTAATGATTTTTGGCATAAAAGAAAACTGACCCATACAATGAATTGTTGGCTATTTCTACATATACCTGTGCTGCTGATGACTGGTTTTGTGCTGCAGCATCACAAACATGACATTTTCCTTCTCTAATAAATGCATCTTAATTTAAGAATTTTTAGATATTTTGACTGGAAACAAGGCAGAAATACAAAGTAAGATAAGCCTTTTTCTGCGTAGTTCACATCGTGCTCTCTTCCTGTCCAAGTTAACTGGATTTCCCTGGTCTTTGTCTTCCAGATTGCTCCACAGCGATGAACAGTGGGTCTCAAAGCTCACGTATCGTGGGTGGTACGGAGGCTGTGAAGGATCAGTGGGGCTGGCAGACCAGTTTACAGTATCGGGGCAAACACGTGTGTGGAGGAGCCATCATCAGCCCTCGCTGGGTCATCACTGCCGCCCACTGCTTCATACAGTGAGTGTGAGACAGATGCTGAGTCCAGGGGACTCTCACGCCGCTCATCTCTGCACTCGTCTCATTTGGCAGATACGACATGAAGCTGGAGTCGGACTGGATCGTGGTGGTCGATACCCTGAGCATCGCCGATCTTTCTCAGGGAAAACGCTACCAAACACTGCAGATAAACACGCATCCACGATTCTCGCTAGACAACAACGACTATGACCTGTGTATGCTGCGCACAAAGACAGAGATAGCGATGGGAGGTGAGTTCAGTGAAACTAATTACGCCGTTATAGCTCCTTCATCAGATCTTGAGAAATTTGTCTGCGTCTGTGCCTCAGCAATGGATGTGAATGGGTGCCGTCAGAATGAGAGTCTGATAAAAAACTCAGATTAATCCACAGCACTCCAGTCCATCAGTTACCATCTGGAGAAGACTAAAGATCAAACTAATCCAGCATTAAGATGCTTTTTCAGATGTAAACTGAAGGACTGAAGAGCTGTAGATTATTCTGATGTCTCATTCTGACGGCACCCATTCACATCCATTACTGAGACACATTTCTCCAGATCTGATGAAGAAACACACTCATCTACTGAGCATTTTGGGCACATTTAAATTTTTGGTTGAACTGTTCATTAAAATACATGGAAATATATTCCATGTAAACGAACTCTGTTTAGTTTTGCTCACTTCAAAAGACACAAGGTGATCAAACACGTCCATCCAGCTCATGTTTATAGAAAAGAAAAGGAAAAGCAATCCAATAAATGTGTTCTGTATGAACAGCCCATATTGCGGATTATATTCATTCATTTCTTGATGGATAAAATCCTATATTCTTTTTCATTACATATCAGGAATTCACTCTTAAATGTGACCCTGGACCACAAAACCATTGTAAGGGTCATTCTTTATAAATTGAGATTTACACATCATCCGAAAGCTGAATTTAAAGCTTTATGTATAGCTTGTTATGATCGGACAACATCTGTCTGAGATCCAACTATTGGAACATCTGGAATCTGCGGGTGCAAAAACATCTCAATATTGAGAAAATCACCTTGAAGCTTGTTCAGATGAAGATCTTAGCAATGCATATCACTAATCAGACATGAAGTTTTGATATATTTAAAGTAGGAAATGTACAAAATATGTCCATGGAACATGAGTTTTACTTAATATCCGGATGATTTTTGGTATAAAGAAAAATGGATAATTCTGACTCATTCAGTGTATTGTTGCCTAATGCTACAAATATACTTGTGCTCTTATGACTGTATTTGTGCCGCAGACTCACATACGTCACATTAGGTTTTCTAACATATGTGTTGTAGACGGCGTGAGACCTGCGTGTCTGCCCCGTCTGAGGGAGTCTTTTCCTCCGGGCTCGTCCTGCTGGGTCACGGGCTGGGGTTACACACGGGAAGGAGGTGAGTGTGTTTCTGAAGCAATCACAGTGTCCTGCAGCAGAGCTCATCCGCTTATAAGCCTCGGGTCTCTCACAGGCTCTGTGTCGTCACACCTGAGACAGGCTTCGGTCCGGCTCATCGATCAGGCCGTCTGCTCACAGCCCTACGTGTACGGCTCACAGCTCACTCCCAGAATGCTTTGCGCCGGTGTTATGGAGGGAGGAGTGGACTCCTGTCAGGTATCCACATGTATTAATGAATAAAAATGATCGTTCTGTCATACTAGTGCTGTTTCAGGTCGATGAATGATAGACAAGTGTTAGGATGTCCTGACCGATGTACGGTTATTATCATAGACTAGCTGTTAACAATCTAGGGCTGTACTTTGCATGAAAGATCTTAAATGTTGGTCATCTAATTGTTTTTGTTTAAGACTGGTCATCAACTCAGTTACATGAAAATCTAGATTAGACTAAGTTGCATCCAAAAAACAGACTGATTATCTCTTGGCTAACTGCTGGGTGGTTAGACTGGTTCTTAATTGCTGCGTGACTTTTTCTGCAACTAAGCAATTTTTATCAACCAAGCCTCTTCTGGCCATTCCTTTTGTTTTTCTTCTGTGGAAAAGTAAAAAACTGTTAATGCACAGCATTATTTTTGGAGTCCTATAACAGCGTTCTGAGATTCTCTGTCATAGTCTGAAATCTCATTTTCAGCTGCACTGGATTCAGATTGAGGGTCATGGAGACCCATCTCTTCACTCTTGGTGTCGTGATGTAGAATTATGGCACATCTAATGTTTCTTGACCTGCTGAATGTGAAATAAATGAGATCTGAGAGCTCGGCTCATGATGCTAAATGATATGAAACCTCATGAGGGTGAGAAACCTATGACAGAATTGTAGTTTTTCTGTGAAACGTACATTTTACAATAGGGACTCATTAGTTAAGGCTAGTTATTAGTAATGTTAGTTTAGTAGAAATTTGTGACTTTATTAGGGTTATTATTTAAACTATATGGAAGGCTTATGTAAAATGTTTAAAGTGTGTGTGTGCGTGTGTGTCGTGTCTCTAGTCTCTTTCTGTGTATCTCTGTCTGTGTGTGTGTCACATGTCTCCGGTCTCTCTGTGTGTGTGTGTCTCATGTCTCCGAACTGTGTGTGTGTGTGTGTCACATATCTCCCGTCTCTGTGTGTGTGTCTCATGTCTCCACTCTCTGTGTGTGTGTGTGTGTGTGTGTGTGTCACATATCTCCGGTCTCTCTCTCAGGGGGACAGCGGGGGTCCTCTGGTGTGCCGGACTGAAGCGGGTGACTGGCGTTTGGCCGGTGTGGTCAGTTGGGGTGAAGGATGTGGACGAGTCAATAAGCCTGGTGTTTACAGCAGAATCTCTCCTCTGCTAAACTGGATTCATCTGTACATCAGTGTAAATACACACCACACCACAGCACTGCTCACAGAGTGTTACGGCTTCAGATTAAACTCTGTTAACCCCATCCGCCGGCTCATTACCACAATCAAACCATATCAGCGCTAACAGCTGAAAACACACAGGACTTCATGCATGTGAACTTTGCAGGATGGACACCATAGTTGAGCTGATTCTCGCTGCTTTACTACTGAAGTCAATCACGATGCATGGTTTTTAACACTTATTTTTCAGTTAATTTCTGTATTGCACAAAACTCAGTAGAACTTTGAAATAACTTGACTTTGGTGGCATTTACAGTAAGGTTCCATGTTAATTTGAACATTTACTACTATTGTTAATAGTTGTAATACTAAGTTAATACTATTTAATGGACCTGAGGTAACATAAACTAACAATAAGTAGCAGTATTTTTTTTTTAAGTTGAGGATGAATAAATACTAACAAATGCATTGCTTAGTTAATGCATAACTAATGAGACCTAATTCTGCAGCCTTACCTGTACATATTATTATTAACATGAAACTAAAGTCCATCACTGCTTGACCTTGACTGTGTCAAATAAACCAATAAACCAACTAAACTCCTGATAAGACCAGTGAAATCAGCTTAAAAACTTAATAATTCTTGCTGCTGTAAATTTTGGAGTATAATCAATTTGGCTGCATGGTAATATTTTCAAAACATATAAAGTATGTGTGTGTGTGTGTGTGTGTGTTTGTGTTGACTTGAAGTGATTATATAATTTTTGCAGTGTACAATAGCTTGAATTGAATATGTGCAAAACATCTATATTCAGACTTCACATTCCTTGCTCGTCAGCATGCATTTAAGATAATTCCATTAACATTTCTTTCATTGTTTCAGGATGAACATGAAGAGTTCTTCTCGACGGTCGCCACACAGAACAATCCCTTTTGAAAACAACAGTGTCATTAATTATTATTACATGGATTGTACAAGGCTTTAATCTCATAACTGATTGCTGAAAGCTTTGTGAGAGTGCATATCATGTTTAACAAAGGCTGCAATAAAAGATGATTAGACGCAGAAAGGCTGGTCTGATCTGACTGTGACTGGAGTCACGTACGCTCAGAGAAGGGTGTGTTTGATGAGTGGAATGTGGTTTATTCAGCTGATTCACTCTGACTGTCTCTGATCATCATCATGATGATGCTTGAATCTGAATCTGATCATGTGTCTGGAAGCTCTGGACAGAGTCCTGGTCAGCATCACATCCAATACATAATATGGAGAGGGGAGCTCATGAATATTAACTAGCAGGTACAGTTGTTGCTAGGTTACCCACTGGGAGCGTTCTGTTGTGTCTTGCAATTGGCCCTCAGGGGCTCAATAATATTCCTGAGCTTGCGTAACTCGAGGCACTCTGAACTTTGATGATTGTGGATTGTTGTGGATCTTCATAAAGCAGCAGGTTTAGAGGCCTTTACCAGCATCTTCACGGGTGAGTTCAGAGCCGAAATCTGAAGAGCATTTAAATTCTGCAATTCTGCATTTATTGTGCTATTCTGAATTTATCTCGCAATTCTAATTTATTTGTTGCAATTTTGCATTTATATTGCAGTTTGTATCATGATTCTGATTTATATCTCGCAATTCTAAATTTATTTTGCAATTCTTAGTGTTTATCTTTGAGTCTGAAGTTTACTTTGTGCCAAATATTTTCTGCCATGGAATATAAAATATAAAAAAGCGTTGGGAATTCCAACCTGAGATAAACTCAAAATTGCATTATAAAAATCTAGATTTTAAGACAAAAAGTTGAAATTACAGTAATACCTTTTTAATTTTGTAATTTTTTTTACACTGTTTTTTATTTCGATCCAGTGGTGGAAACAAGCTTCCACAGTTCTGTGAATATCATTAATTGTCACCTAATATATATATTTGTTCATATTAACTGTCAAACATATTACTGTATTTTAATCCATAGTGAGTGGGAAATGATTTAACTACTGAACCACAGCAAACACAAAATGTTACCCTAACGTTAGCACATGGTTCTCTTTTGGTTTTTGTTTGAGAATCAGTTCATAACATTTTAGGAACGTTCTCTTAAAGGATATTCCACCCAGAAATATCATTCACACGACATATTGAGGAATTTTGGTAATGCACCAGTTTGGGTTCCCAAATATTTTTTTCAGAATATCTTCGTTTGTGTTCAGCAGGATGAAAGATGCGACAGCATGTTGACAGAGTTTCTATTTTTTCGTGAACGATGAGGTTCATTTTTCAGAACGCTGCAGAAAGGTTTTTGTGACAACCTAATAACAACTTTAACAAAAACCATTCTCTTATAGGTTAAACTAGTAAACTCATACTTTATCATCTCAATTTGAATCCTAAGTTCACTCCTCTGATCTATGTATATATGACAATATCACTGCAGATCTCATGCCACTGGAATCATCGCACGCAAGAGCATACTGCGCATGAGCAGACACGTCAAAGTTCCTTGACAAGGTCGAATTTCGTGAACATTGCCTCGGGTCGCTATTATCTTCCGTGTTACTGTCTCCACACAATACATACAATATATGAAGTGATTGTGCGCTCGAGCAGACTACGTGTGAGCCGTTGTAACGCGTTGTTTACGGTGCTCGCGGAAGGAGGCGTGACTCCCGCGTTTACTGTTACATTGTGACATTCGACGTTCCTTCAGACCAGATCAGATCTGACCGACTCTCGACATACCAGTTAAAGGTGGAGGCGGAAGTAAAATGAGTGCAGCTCTCTTACACAGACTGAAGCCCGCAGTGTTTGTCGCGAGCCGCCTGTGGAGCTGCAAACCTCCGCGGATCGAGCCGAGCAGCGCAGCCGCCTCAGCGAGACTCTACAGCGGACAGATGGAGTCCCGAGCGCCGCTCTTCAGACAGGTGAGCCGGTCCTGCGCCTCTCAACGGTTTGAGTCTTCATACATGAGCGAAAACAAACGGGTGTTTAATGGTGTTCAACAAGCCCTAAACACTGCAAATAATAACAACAACAGACCCAAAACATGGTTATATAAGACTTCATCTGACACTCAATGATCTGAGTGATTTACACCGGCATTATAAAGCAATACATAAAAGTTAAAGTTCAACTCTTCTCACAGAACTTTTGAGTTGTTATAGATGTTGTTTATGTGGTTCTCCACTTACTGTATATACATCGACTAAAAACGTAATGCAAAAAGTATTTTTATGAGTCCTGTATGCTAAAACGAGCTATTGAAACAAACAAAATACATGTAACATAATGCAGCAATGCAACATTATAACCATAGTGTGTTACAACAGCTACTGTCACTGCTGTAAAATCATGCTTTCAAACAGAATATATATATATAAACCAAAACTAAGAACTATTTTGCTGTGTGGTCTCTTAAATTATTTTTTTATATATATATATTTATTTAGTTATTAACTATACCAAGAGTCAAGAAAACCAAGTTGGCGGATTTTATTGACTTATTTATTTTGTGATACCAGAGATCTAACTAATTTGTATTATTGGTTCGCTGTGATGTCATGGGCTTTCCAGTGATGCTGAACGCTCACAGATGGACAGATATGAGAGGAATGCTGGAGCTGACTCATGGTGATTGATGGAGTCTCTCTGTTGTTGTTTCTGTAGCTCTTCGAGTCTGAGAGCAGCACATACACGTACCTGCTGGCCGATGCTGAGAGCCGAGAGGCCGTTCTGATCGACCCGGTGCTGGAGACCGTGGACAGAGACCTGCAGCTCATCAATGAACTGGGCCTGACGCTCAAAGTGGCCTGTGAGTATTACTCTTACATAGGGGTGTGCGATAGAACACATGACAGTATTTTCTGTGCTGTCCATCTCCTGTGGACATCTGACTCTTGAGGTTTTCTAATAAGATTTTTGCCTTTATAAGACATTTTTACCTCTTATAAAGGTATTTTTCTAAAAGTGTGCTGTATCTGTTGAATTCTTCCATTTAGTCAGTGAATTAGAACAATGAGAATTTTTAGGCTGTTACCTTTATTGATAAAATCACAATCAATAAAATTCCTCTGTGCATTTCGGACAAACACAAATGCTGCGTCTGAAGAGGTGTTTAGATTGGATGTTTGATGCAAGAGATGAATGCAATTAGTACGTTGGCTGAGAGGTGCAAAATAAATCACAATTCTCAAAACAAAATAACAAATTACAAACACAAATGCAAATCTAAACAACACTACAACAACTGAAACATTATAACTAGTCAGGAACACAACGACAAATCAGACAAACCGGAAGAGTCAGGTATAGTTTGAGACCGCGCCGCTCACCGCTGACTGGACGAGACATCTGTCAATCAAGCAGTACAGGACGTACAGCAGACTGGGGGTAGAAAGTCTTAAAGTAACAGTTTAAATATATTGTATGAATTAACCTTACAGAATTTTGCATGTACATTTGCATTATTATAACCAGTGCTTAATTTGATCCGGATCCGGCACCTCATTGGCGTCTCCCCCTCCTCGCGCCACAAAGAAAGAAGTTCGTGACAATTTTTTTTATACCTAATTAACATTCTTCTGTGCATTTCCCAAAAGCATGCCAGCTCCGTCGTTACCAGCGTAGTTCAACCATTCGGTGTTTTCTGAAAGCATAGTTCAAACAAACATTCGCAGTCAACGTCGCAAACGTACGAGGTTAGAACTACAGCTTTGGGCCTGTGGTTAGAAGCATGGTTTCTTGTTAGTAAGATATGCAGGCTAAGATAAATATGCTCTTGGACACAACAAGCAAGGTAACATGCATTACTATCATTAAAAAGATATTTTTTTAAAGTATGCTTATGCTTATTAATTTAAAGTTTAGGCGATGTGTGTGAGATAAACACTGATGAAGATGACTCTGGTTCCCTGCAGTGAACACTCACTGTCACGCCGATCACATCACCGGCACCGGACTCCTGAAGAAGAAGGTGTTTGGCCTGAAGAGTGCTATCTCCAAACACAGCGGAGCCGCCGCAGACATCCAGCTCTCAGACGGAGACCGCGTCAGCTTCGGAAAACACGTACTACACACACACACACACACACATTCAAACTAAGCACAGCTGGACCGGCCTTTCTCATCCGCTATATCATCAATATTTCATTAAACCATCTATTCCTTAATTAAGATCATATATAATAGCAAGATATGTAAATAATAAGATTTAATAAACTTTAAAATTGATTCAGACACAAAATCAAGAATGGGCCGCTTACAGTTAATTTATTTATATTAAATATAAAAATATATAATATGTATTATAGATTTTTTTGCTGTTTTATTTATTTTTTTACTGCAAATAATCACGGAAACGTTAACATCAGCGCTGATCATGAATATATTATTTACAGTCAGTTTATTTTATATTAAAAATACATGACTAACTAATACATATGTAATAGAATATAATAGTTTATTATAGAAATATGCATGCATAAAAATAAAATTTAATTAAATATTTAATAATTGTCATTTTATTTATGTTTATTATAAAAAAATAATTATAATATGCAATATAAAAAATACAATTATTTATATATATATAAATAACATAAAAAAAAAGAATACATATACATTACATGTTAAAATCTGTACTGTTTAAGAACTTAGCTTGTTACTGGTTTGTTTGTGGTCAGTATGTTTATATGAATGATCAAATATGATTGAACTTCACAAGTATCTTACAATGTCCAGATTCTTATATGATTCATGATGTGAGAGTACTGAATGAGCTGCTGATTGTTCTCTCAGTACGTGATGGTGCGAGAGACGCCGGGACACACGGACGGATGCGTGACGTACGTGACTGAAGACGAGCGCATGGCCTTCACCGGAGACGCTCTGCTCATCCGCGGCTGTGGAAGAACCGACTTCCAGCAAGGTCCGACCACGCTTTAGCTTTCAGAATCATATTCAGTGCATCAGAAAAAATTATTCGGTGCAAGCAAAATATAATAAAATTCAGTGCAAATTATATTTTCACATTATTTTTTGCTAAAATAAAATAAGGAAGAGTAAGGCTCAGTCTTGTACATTTATATTCACCAATATAACAGCACACAGTCATAAAAGGCCATATTTACCTGCCCTTATTGTAAAACTAGTCAGATGATGAGCTGTTTAGAATAAAAAACTGAATACAGTCTCTGAAGCTGTGATACCAGTCAAACCTCTCAAAACAGAAAGTTTGAAAATATTTGTAAAAAAACATTTTCTCATGTTCATAAAATCTGCATTTATTGGATCAAAAATACAGGAAAATGTAATATTGTGCAATATTATTGTGATGTAAAATAAAAAAAATATTGTTTTAATATTTTAAATAGAAATCCTGTGTTTGGGTTCAGTACATTTTTATAATTGTTTTGTTTATTTTTTGTATTCAGGCTGCTTGTAGTTTTTTCCTGTGTATTTTGTTGTTTTTGTAATACTTTGAATGTCCCCATGATGGCGACACAGTAACGCTCGGCACCTGTCTTCATTCAGGTAGTCCTCACAGACTGTATGAATCTGTCCATCAGAAGATCTTCACTCTGCCGGGACACTGCTTCATCTACCCCGCTCACGACTACAAGGGTACGTGATCGTGAGACGCTGAGAAAACCACTGCTTGTTCAGTGTTAAACAAATAAATATCAAACATTCATTTATCTTTTAATGATATGATAATCAAACAAGTTTTTTTGTATTTAGAATTTAGTCTTAAAATGAAAACATAGAAGCATTATGCGATTATTCCTTTGTGTGTTATTTATTCTGGTGTTTGTGCTTCTTCTCTGATCGCTGAAGGTCAGACCGTGTCCACCGTCGAAGAGGAGAAGAAGTTCAATCCCCGGCTGACGAAGACCCTCGATGAGTTTGTGAACATCATGAACAACCTCAACCTCCCCAAACCTAAGAAAATAGGTACTGGATCTGTGTATTAATGCTGCGTGATTTCTTTTGTCAGGATTCACAGATGAACAGAAATCTTCTATAACATTATAAATATCTTCACTCTGACCTTTTGATTTAATTAATAAGTAAATATTTAATAAATGGGGTTATAAGTATATTATTCTGATTTCTGGAGACTGGAGACTGGAGTAATGATGCTGAACATCACAGAAATACACTTGAACACAGATTCAGATAGAAAACAGCTGATTGGAATGATAATAATATTTCACAAATTCTCTGTGCTTCTGAACAAACGAACGCAGCTTTGGGGAGCTGTGACTCTACTTCTGTATTCTGCTGCGCTGTGTTTCTCCTTCTTTCACACACCTGTTGTTTTTGTCTCGGATGCGTGACAGCGAGTCACATTAGTGGTCAAACCTGCTTCTTGTTCGGTGTTTGCAGCGAGTGAATGATGTAATTGCAGGATGAGTGATAACATGTCGTTTATCAGGGTAACGAGCTGATCGCTGTGTCATACTCTGAGCTCATTTACAATATCATCCGTCTGCCTCGTTTGTCAGTCCCATGCTTGCTTGTATTAATTATCCACTGCACCTCTGTGCATCTTTATTTTTTTGATCATGTGACAATATATTTGTACATGTCTTCTATCAACAAGCCAGTTTCCACCACTGAATAAAAAAATTAATTAAAAATGGCCATTGCAACATTTTAACTCACAACTCAAAGTCCATTTTGAGCGGATTTTGAGTGTTCTCAGTATTGCAAGTTTAAGTCAGACTTTTTTTCTTTTCGCAGTTGCCACTTTTATTTCACCCAATTCAGTTTTTTTCTCGCACTTCTGACTTCTTTTCTTGCAATTCCGACTTTATATCTCACGATTCAGACTAGTGCTGCACGATTAATCATATCACAATCTCGATCTCAGCCTGTGCGATTACATTACAGCAAGACGTAACAAGACATTCATTCTTGCTCACACCGGACGCGAATGAAGCGGTAAGCACGAGTGATTTACATGTTAAGTCAATGCAAACATGCAATTAGACATCCTGCAGCGAGATACACGAGAATAAAGCACGCATAAGCGGCGCGTGCGCAGAGCAGTAGCAGTGTGCGCCGATTTTGCTTTCATTCTGGCAGCTTGTCCTGCAGGAGGCTATAGACAAGCATCTTTCTGTCGTATTTTCCTGCGTGTAATGAGCTTTGATTTATGTGATTCCTGTGTGCTCTCATCCGATAACATGGGCGGCAGAAAAAATACGTGCTGCTTAAGCCCTGCTGACGCGTGCAGTGTGAAACCGGTGTACACTCGACATGTTCAAGCGTCCAACTACACGCGAATAGCAAGATATATTCGCCCACGTCACCTCAAGTGTGAACGCACTTTTAGCAAAGAGGGATTTGAGAAAATGATTGGCACACTGGACAAGAGACACCAAATAAACCAAAGAAATATATCAAGTATGTGTTACATCCTGCTAAAATGTTTCGGGACAACATGTACAAATATAAAAATGGGTTTTTGTTTTATTCATCTGTACTTTTTGTAAAATTTTATTTGAAAGTTAATTTCATGTAATTTAATTCAGTAATAAAAAGATGTTACTGTTGTTTAATTTTGTACAATTGAATTTTAATTAGTTGTTGCTGGATTGCACTGTATCCTGTATCTCAGTAAAGAAATACAGATTCCAGCATTATTAGTGATCTGTGTGTGCATTTTCCTTGATAACAAGCAAGTTGAGCCAAACCACTTGTATATCGCATCGCAAATCGCAATTTTGACCTTCATAATCGCAATCGCACTTTTTTTCTTGCAATTCTGACTTTTTTCTCATAACTCTGACTTCATATAACGCAAATCTGACTCTGTCAGTATCTTACAATTCTGACAAAAATCCTTAAATCCTAAAATCCTGAGAAAATTGTATTTTTTATTCAGTGGCGGAAATGGGCTTCCATAACTGGATGTAGTTTAGAGCGCTATGAATGTTTTTTTAATCGTTACCGAATTTTAGGTTTAAGCATGTCTAAATATTTTGAATGCATAACACCTTAATGTATTAAATATTTCCAATAGGTTTTTATTTATTTTTTTTGTTATAAGAAATTCTGTCGTGTGTGTGTGTGTGTGTGTGTGTGTGTGCACTTGTGTGTGTATTTTTCTGATTATTAGCTTTTGAATGGCATTATACTATTATACTATTATCTGATGTTGTCTGTGTTTTGAATCCGCAGATATTTCAGTGCCTGCAAACCTGGTGTGTGGACTTCATGACATCTGAATCTGAACAAATCCAGAGTTTTAGTCAGATGATTTTAGTTGTATGGTGCGTATCGATGTATAAACTAAACGCCATGATGATATTTGCATTAATGCACTCTTCTGATTCAGGGTAAACAGACAGATAGATCAGAACAATTGCGTTTAAAACTCTAAGAAATAAATGTTTTTGGATTTCAACAAATACTTGATCAAATCTGAGTGTTCATGTCATATCCATAATTTAATATGGCTTGTGGTAAATGTATTTTTTCCAGCTTCATTTACGTCAAAGCTTTAAATAATCAAGTGCTCTCATAATGTGAAATGCGTCTAATAATATTTTGTAAGAAAAGTCTCTGTTTAATCTGTTTTTAATAAATGTTAGTTAAACCAATGCCGTTTTTCAGCTCTTTTTCTGACGCTCCTAAGTGTTGCATTTCTACACATGGTCAGGACAGACGGGAAAAACGAGCTTGATTTGCAAGTGAAATGAGCACGGAGCGGTTTGTGCTGATGAATCTGTGCTGTCGGGTTCTGATCTCAGACGGCCTTCATTCACGTGTAAATGTGGACCTTTGACTCTTCATGTTTTGGTTTCGGGGGTTTAAGATCCAAGGACAGAAGGTTTCTGAAGTGTAGATTAAACAAGGAAGCAGTTTTGAAGCTTTTATTACAGAAGATCAAGGACTCGAGTGTAACTTCATCAGCACTGATGCGCTGCAAATATGATTCACACTCCGTGCTTTTGTCTTGTTTTGCAATGCAACATTTTTAAAGCACGATTCATTCACTTCTGTGTTTGTTCTTTGTCAGAAGAAAGCTCTGAGATATATAGAATCCAGTTTGCAGCTCTTTGGAGCTCTTTTAAACATCCTAAATGTTGCAAATAAATAATACTAATAATAATCATCATTAAAAATTAAGAGTCTTCGAGTTTTTGTCTTGTTTTCAAGTACAAATATTGTGAATGAAACAAATATCTAGCAGTTTATTAAGAATAATGCATTGAATTAAAAGAAAAACAAGATTATTAATAATAATAATAATAATTTAAAGTATTAAAGTAGCAAATGTTGCTAAATAAATCAATTGTAAATTGACAATAAATTATAAATAATAATAATAAAAATGAATAAAATGTATATTAGTTTTTAACACTTTATTTTAAGGTGGTGTTTTTACAAGTACTTATCATGTACAATAAATGATATCAGTTTATCTAAAGTCACATTGTGTCTAAATGAATTTTAGATATTTGTGCTGGAATAAGACAGAAACAGAACTATTTTTGTGTCGTTTTCGAGTGGCATGAGTGGGCGGGACTCTGCACTGGCTCGACCAGTGGTGTCTGTTTGGGGGCGGGGCTGATGTCAAACTTGATTGACAGCAGTGATTCTGCTTCAGTTCCCGTCTAACCTCTCAGAGTGGTTTCTCTGGGCGTCCGGCCAGCGCTGCAGGCCCTAGTACCCTTCACGAGAAGCAGCTCAATGCCATGAACGACAGATGCTCAGCTGCAGGAAAACAACAAGCTTTCATCGTGTGAATAGAGTGAGGTGCACAGGAAGATATAACATCACCATGATCATTTAAAGGCCTGAATGTGTCTGACAGTGTTTAGTGCACTAAAGAGTAGGCAGCTGCACTGCTGTCCTCCATCTGTTCAGTGTTTTATCTCTCTCTTTCTGTCTTGCACCCTAATGAGTCCATACACACTCACTGATTCAGGTTTATGTGAAAGTCACCTCTGTCTCTGTCAGTCCCTCAGAAGTGAACAGCAGCAGCAGCTCATAACCCATAACATGTATGAGGCCAAACTCAGCTGTATTAATAAACCTGATTATTAATAAAATAATGATGTACTGCTGCTCATTACCTGATTGTTGTGAATTATTGCAATCATCAAACTGATTTATCTGATTTGAAGAAATATAATCAGACTAAATTATTTTTTTCTTCTCTTTGATGTCATTCTCCACCCAAAAATTTATTTTTGTACATAATATTGTGTGTGTGTGTGTCATCGGGTTATTATAGTTAACTAAACCTGAAACTAAAAACTGAAAACACTTTCATTACCTGAAACACTGACTGAAATAAAATCTATCAAAGCCTATTAAAAACTGTTTTATTTCAGCTAGCTGCAAAGGAAACATTGTTTTAACTTGATAAAGATGAAAAAAAAAAAATATATATATATATATATATATATATATATATATATATATTAAAT
>JAUMHQ010000076.1:21710453-21720902 GCA_032361165.1 Enteromius paludinosus
GTCTGTACAGTAGAAACACCATTACACCTATGGAGAGACCCCAGAACACACAAAAACCAACATGTGTGTGTGTGTGTTAAATGATTCCTTAAATCTTGTGTCTGGTTCAGGACTGTGTTCAGTGTAGTATTACGCTACTATCTTCGTATTTATTATTATTTTGCATTCCGCTTTTTCTATTTCAGGATTAATATTAATTTAACAGTTCATATTTGATTTATTTCTATGAATAGAAATATATTCTAGTAGTTATTATCTGTTATACTGTTACTGTGCTAATATTTAAAAAGTATCACCTTCAAATGTATTAATATCTTGAATTAGTTTTGTTTTTAGTGTTTTTCACTTACGTTTTTTAATGTTAAGTAACTTCATTATGTTTTAGTAGTTTTTTAATGTCTATTGAGTTTTTATTTTACTTTTGAATTAGAAATTATTACATTTGCCTTACTAATTAAAAATAAAATATATTAAAGTTTTTGATATTCTTTTTTTATTTCTGTTTATTTTTTATTAAAAAAATTTTTTTAGTTTTGATTAACGATAACTCCTTTAACGAGATGTTATTTTACCACCATTTCTATACTAAGTTATTTATTAATATTTTGCATTAGTTTTTATTTTATTTGCTAATTTTTTTTATTTAGTTTCTGCAATTTTGTTGTGTTTCAGCCACTCTATTAATTATTTTATTAGGTTTTGTAATTTGTTAATTCTTCTTCCTAATAATGATTTTTACATTATTTGTGTGTGTTATGTATTTTTTTGCTCATCACATTTACAACAGTTCACTTGGTGCCTATGTAGACCGCTTTTAGAACAGAGCCTCCTCATATAAATGTACTTTATGATGACGATTTATGTCCTGGTTATGTATTATCATAATAATTGCAGTCAACATAGCATTATTTTTATCTGTTTATCTAGCTGATATCCCAGCATTACTCACTCACTCACTAAACATTGAGGACATTTGCCTCTGTAGATTTTGAAAGAGAAGAAGCCGCTCACTGATTGGTCCAACATCACTGGCTCTTCCCCCTGTATGATGTCACTCAGTCCTCTGACCATTCACAGAGCAGCACAGGTACAGTGTGTGTGTGTGTGTGTGAGGGTTTGACTGTAGATAGAGATCGATGTGTTTCAGCGCACTGACTGTGTTTAGTCTCATACAGGAGTCTCTAAAGGACTCGTCCAGTTTGCCTCGCAGACGCAGCTCTCACAGGAAGAACACTGACCGGCCGCTCTCAGCACAAGGTGAGCACTCGCACACACTCACACTCACACACACACACACACACCTGCTGAAAGACTGTAAGTAGGTCAAACAGCAGCACAGTTGTGCAAGACATGCAAAGCAAGCAGCAGCTGCGCGCCTCATTAGCTGTGATTGGTGAGTGTTTGGCTCCGGACCGAGGTGTGTCTGTGTTACTGGAACACACTGCGCTTTTATTCGTCTCTTATTCTCCTCACAGTCGTTATCACACCTGGAAATCAGTCAAAGATGATCTGTCTTATTTCAGTGTCACTGAGATAATGTGAGCGGTTTCGTTTTGGGGTTTTTATTTTCATTTCCTTTTTAGTTTTAATTACATTACAAATATAAGTATAAATAATTTATTGATTTGTTTTGACATATTTATATTTTTAATGTTTTATTTGACTTAATTTAATGTTTGAATTTAAGGATCATTCGAATAAAACTTAATTGATTTCTATTTCTTTCCTAAAATAGATTTTTATCTTATTTCAAAATGTAATACTTTTAGAAATTATAATTCTGTCATTATTTGCACAGAAAAAAAAGATTGATTTAATTTCCATTGACTTCCATTTTATCATATGGTTTGTTCACCAAGAACAAATAAATAAATAAATATAAATACATGAAAATGTGTGCTATGGTGTGACAGCAGAAATGTAGAAACAATCCAACAACACTCAGATAACATGAGAACAATGCATCTTCACAAATAACACTAGAGAGCTTTATCTTCAGTGTTAGAGTTTGACATTTTTCTGTCACACCATAGAATACTTCACCTGCCTAGATGTTGTTTATGTATATATATATATATATATTTATATAAAGTGTGATGGTTTAAATTACTCATGGTTTGGTTAGTAATACTCTTTCACAGTTTTGGTTTTAGTTAGCGATAATACCCCTGTGTGAAGGTGTGTGTGCCTCTTAATGAGTCAGTCAGACACATTCGTTGTGCAACAACAGAGCCAGGAAAAATCTTATGAAGTAAAGATTGAATTACGGGGCGTGACTTCATTTGATGATGGGAAGAGGATGGGAAGCGTTAGAAAGAATTTCTATTGAAATGCTGCAGCTGCCAAAGTAAACAGTGTGTGTGTGTGTGTGTGTGTGTGTGTTACACAAATAGTAAAAGTAATTGAACAAACAGTAAGTCAATAAGACGTCAAATGAGATCGTGATTGTTGTTTTGTGGTCAGTGTCAGTGCGGATGACTCCGGACAGACAGACCTCGCTGGCTTCATCACCTCGTCTTTCTCTCGCTGACCACAGACTGAGTAATGGACACTGTACTGGACCCAGATCAGCGCAGAGCGACCGGAACGACTCGCACACACCCAGCAACAGCACCTGCACCTCCCGCGCCCCCAGGTGTGTGTGTGTGTGTGTGTGCACCTGGTGTTTATCACCTTATAGGGACCAATTGTCTCCACAAAGATAGGAATACAGTAAATGTTGACCTCGTGGGACATGTGTTAGGTCTCCATGAGGAAACAAGCTTATAAATCACACAGAATGAAGTGTTTGAGAATCTAAAAGTGTGTTGTGTTTCCTGTAAGGAAATTAATTAACAATCAGCAATACATTTATTACAGTGTTTTTAATCTTTGTCCGTGTTATGTTATGTGAGCTCATAAATAATATTAAGTATTGATAATGCATTACAGAATTAACAGAAACTATGATTTATAAATGTTTTAGAAGTATGTTTCGTTATAGTTAAGGACTAATGGAAGCTTATTGTTAAGTGTTTCTTCATGTACTGATTGTATTGATATGAATAAGAGCTCTGTCTGATCACGTGACCTCTGACCTTCAGCCCACAGAGCCTCCTGGATTTAGTGGAGATGGAGAGGAAGCTCCGAGAGGCCAAAGCGGAGCGAGAACGTCTGCTGAAGGAGAGAGTGAGTTACTGACCCACACAACACCCCTAAAAAAAATCATTTTTATCAAAATAGTCAAAAATATATTCATATTTGCTAATATATATATATATATCATAGCATCATAAGCAGTATTCTTAGACACTACATTAGGACACAGTGATGAGACAGGGAAAACCCAAGCGTGCGGTGTGAATCAGAGTCTCTGTCTGGATGCAGGAGGAGAGACAGCGGCTGCTGGCAGAACAACGCAGACAGAAAGAGCAGGAATCTGTTCAAATACAGACAGACACATCCAAACCAGAGCCACACGACGATGATGAAGAGGAGGGACTGCAGGTCAACTCCACGCACAGAACCCTGGAGGTACTTCCACGATTACTGAAAGAGTTCAGCAAAAAATGAAAAGGTGCTCACCCTCGGGTCATCCGAGATCAGGAGAAGAGTGTTTCTTCATCAGATCCGGAGAAATGTGTCTCAGCAATGGATGTGAATGGGTGCCGTCAGAATAAGAGCTGATAAAAACATGATGGATTAGTTTGATCTCCAGATGGTAACTGATGGACTGGAGTGCTGTGGTGTGCTATTCTGACGGCACCCATTCACATTCATTGCTGAGGCACTGATGCCACATTTTCAGCTAATCTGCATCTCCTTTAAAGGAACTGATTTTAAAAAATCCTTGAACTTTTATTTTCATTAAACAAACATTGATGAGGCAGAGTGACTGACCCCGTTTATAATCACAGTCCTAAAAACCATAACACCGGCGCTAACTGAGACTCTTCCGGTGATTCTGATGTCTTCTGGAGAAAGACTGAATGTACAGTAAATGTGTTTTTCAGGTTCAGCAGGGCGTCCCGCTGTCTCTGACGGTGAACTTTGACCTGCGGGCTCACGTAGAGTCTCTGGGTCATAACGTGACGGGCTGTATGGGGGTCAATCTGTCTCCGCGGAGGTGCGGCGGCTTTCTGACCAAACGCGGAGGACGAGTGAAGACCTGGAGGAGGAGGTGGTTCATCTTCGATCTGGACCACCAGAGACTGGCCTACTACACCGGTCAGCACTAACACAGCGGCTCCGGCCAACTCTACATGCATTAGAGAACGCAGTGTTGTTTTCTTTACTTTCACATCACTCCCAGCAGACGTTCAAAGCACTAAAATAAAAGCTTGAGGGTTTAAATGTCTGAAAAGTGTCTGCACTTGCGTACTGAGCTGTTCTGAGTGTATGATCCTGTCAGTGCTGAAGAATATCTCTCTGCTCTTCTCCTCGTCTCCTCAGAACTCGACGAGAAGAAACTCAAAGGCGTGATTTACTTCCAGGCCATCGAGGAGGTTTATTACGACCATCTGCGAACCGCTACAACAGTGAGTTCATAACCACACACAACTAACCCTAACCAGCTCCAGATGAACATGATCCTTCATTCTCTGCTTGTGGTTCTCAGTCTCCGCGGCCGAGCCTCACCTTCTGTGTCAAAACCTACGAGCGGCTCTTCTTCCTGGTGGCCCACAGCGCTGAGGCCATGAGGATCTGGATGGACGTTATAGTCACGGCCACAGACGAACACAGCCGATACTGAGAAGCAGAGGACGCTGGGATACGTCTCAGCCGCTCACACTTTATTTATTACTGTTACATGTGCATATTTGTCATATTTTGCTGTTATTATGGGGGAAGGAATCCTGCGAAGTGTTAATAAATATTTACATTCCCAACAGTGTGTTGTTATTCTGTGCACAAGGAGCAGGGAGAGAAAGATGTATTTTTTAATTAATACAATTTAAAGCTAAAGGAAAGAACTTTTAAAAATGCATTTTTAATAAAAATAAGATTTTAGATTTAAGAAGCCTTTTAAAATGTTTAGTGAAATGTTTGATAAGTAGTTCACTTAATATATATATAATATATACACACATGCACTATAGCCAGAAGCAATGCTACTTTTCAATTGAAATTTATAATGAAATAAATTAGATACAAATTGAAAGATTGTTAACTTAAAATTGCACTTTTGTGAAATCGTAAATAAAAACAAAAACATGGTTTAACAAAACATCTTATTAAAGTCTTTTAGAAGATGCATTCTGATATATATGTATATATATATACATACACACACACCTGCTAATAAACTCGGTGTGTTTAAATGCATTTATAGAATTGCCTTGAAGGAGAAACTAATATAATATTTATTATTCAGTGGAACCATAAGAAAAACAACACAGTCCAAGTTAAAAAAACATTTGCTTTAAAAATATTGTTTAGTTCTAGTACATTGTAATATTGTAGTAAATAAATCCGCCGTGTGTGCAGTACACAGAGAGAGTGATTGCCATGTAAACCTTATTAGTATGCAGAATAAAACATCATAACCGGATTGTTTATTTTCGATCTGACCGAATCTTTTAAATCCGATTCGTTGATCGTTACAAGTGTTTTTCTGAGTGGATCTCGTCCATATCTGATTGTCTGTGATGAAGATGAAAATGAAGGAGAACAGCTCGCTGTATGTGGGCGATCTGGGGCTGGACGTGACTGAAGCCATGCTGTTCGAGCGATTCAGATCGCTCGGTTCGGTTCAATCGATCCGAGTCTGCAGAGATCGACTCACCTGCGTCTCGCTCGGATACGCCTACATCAACTTCGAGCGAGCCACTGACGGTAAACATTGTCATTAATGATCAAAACACGTTTATATCAACAAATACTAAATCTCTTTTCATATTCCGAGTCCGCTTGAACCCGAAGAATCGTTATAAAATCAACTAAAACAACACTGGATGTAAGAGCAACCGATCATTAACGAGTGAAAGAGCAAAGATTCACACCTGATTTAACCCCTTTTTAGAATTAATTAGTTGCAAAAAAAGAGAAAAATCCGTAATATTGTCTTGTTTTATTGTATAAATGTCTACAAATCCTGGGATGCTTTTATTTGAAATATTACAAATTAAAAATGTTATCCAAATTTTGTAGAATTTGTAGATATTCATACCAGAAAACACTAAGAACTTCCATGCAATTTCAATAACAAAACTGCACCAAAAGATTTTTTTTCTGAAATCAACTAAATGTGTGAATATGAATATATATATTTTTGACTGTAACATCATTTTATAAATACTTTTACAAAAGTATTAGGGGTCAAAATGTGGGTCGAAAATGACACCTGTCACTTTTTTAATGCTTGGTGTCTCTGAAATTGTAAAAAAAAAAAAAAACATAATAATAATAAATAAGTATATGATTGAATATTAAACTCCTGTTTGTTTTTAAAAAAGTAAGTTTCTGTATAATCCTGTAACTGTGAGCTTGAAGCGTGTTTATTAATTTGGGCGGAATCAATAAACGAATCAAATATCCCACATCATCTGCGTTTGAAATGATTGATGTAGTCCAGAAGCTGGTGATGAGATCTGAATGTTCCTCCCAGCCGAGCGAGCCTTGGACACCATGAACTTTGACCTGATGCAGGGCAAGCCCATACGTCTGATGTGGTCCCAGAGAGACCCGTCTCTGAGGAAGAGCGGCGTGGGAAACGTCTTCATCAAGAACCTGGAGAAGTCCATCGACAGCGAGGCTCTGTACGACATCTTCTCCTCCTTCGGGACCATCTTATCCTGTAAAGTAAGTGACGAGCCGCTCATCCTGCTCCGTTATAAACACAGAGGAGCTGAAGCGCCTGTCTCTCTTTCTCTGAAGGTGGTCTGTGATGAAAACGTCTCGAAAGGCTTCGGGTTTGTACACTTTGAGACGCAGGAAGCTGCAGGAAAAGCCATCGAGAAACTAAACGGCATGACGATCAATGAGCAGAAAGTGTGAGTACATAAACTAAAAGAAGCTGAGATCGTATCTGGAGAAATGTGTCTCTGCGTCAATGGATGTGAATGGGTGCCGTCAGAATGAGAGTCAGAATAATCCACAGCTCTCCAGTCAGAAGATCAAACTAATCCAGCATTAAGATGATTCAATGACTAATCCATAATAACAAGTGTTTGTAAGTCTCAAACGTTGTATTTAAGGTTCGTGGGACACTTCAAGTCTAAAAAGCAGCGCGAGGCTGAAATGCAGGAGAGAAACAAACAGTTCACCAACGTTTTCATCAAGAACTTCGGGACGGATGTGGATGACGAGATGCTGACGGAGATATTCAGGAAATTTGGTGAGTGTTTTGTGGATGTGGCTGAACTGAAGTGTTTCCTCTGGTTTTATTGCGTCTGTTGTTTGTGTGCGAGGCCTGACTCTGAGCGTCCGGGTCATGACGGATGAGAAGGGAAACTCCAGAGGCTTCGGGTTCGCCAGCTTTGAGAATCACAGCGACGCCAAACGAGTGAGTGATGACTACTTCCTGAGAAGTCAATAAGATGTCAGAAGAGTTAAGAGATCTCTCCACTGATGTCTGGTTTATTAGGATCGCACAAGATCTGCCTGAGATACAGAATTTGCTGAATTATTGTAGCATTGTTGATTTTTTTTTAATTAGTATGAAATAGTTAACAAAAAGACTATATGATTACTATTAATTATTAATATTTTTATTTTATATTTGCAGTTTTCAGATTATTTCAAGGATTTATTGTGTTTTTTGCAATATATCTAAACTATTTTATTTCATTTGAAATACTCTCAATCTAGGATTGCATCAACTAAAGCCTGGTTCCTGGCTAAAGATTTGGTAAATCATAAAATCGTTTTGGGGTTTTCATGAAGCAATTTTTCCCAGAGTAGTAGTTTCTTGTATAGCACACACGCACAAATATTAATATAAAGGCAATTTTTTTTCTTCTATTCATATATAATTTGCTTGATTATATACAGCATTTACGTCACGTTTATGGTCTTTCAGTCGCTCTTGTGTTGATGTTGATCGCTTCTGTTGTCCTCATTTGATTGAAAGCATCTGCTAAATGACTGACTGTAAAAGGTGAAAGATGGGATGAAGTTTGTTGTTTGTTGGAGGCGGTGGAGGAGCTGAACCGGACGGAGATCTGCGGGAAAATGGTGTTTGTGGGCCGTGCTCAGAAGAGACGAGAGAGACAGGCCGAGCTGAAGCGATGCTTCCAGCAGATCCAGCAGGAGCTCATCATGCGCTGTCAGGTACCTGTCAGTCCTGAGAAGCAGCTTTCTGTGACTCTGACCACAAGCACTGAGCTTCTTCAGAAACCAGCGCATAAAGCAGCTCACAGAAGACACTTGACTATTTTAACCAAGAGATGGCAGCAGAGGATTTTTGATCAAATTAATATTCAAACTAATTCACCCGCTTTCACAAACAAGCCTTAAGCTTAGTCCTAGACTAAAAGATAAGTCTGAGCGGTTTAGCTGAAAGAAAATGTCAGTGCCTTTATTTACTTTAATATTCTGACTGAACTATCATCAGTGTGATTATTGTTATTGTTATAGTTTCTATCTGAGTTGTATCAATAGTTATATTGAGAGCTCTGGTTGTTGTGATGGTCCTGGCAGGGAGTGAATCTGTACGTGAAGAATCTGAGCGACAGCGTGGACAGCGAGCGACTGCTCAGAGAGTTCTCTCCGTACGGGAACATCACCAGCGCTAAGGTACAAACCAGTCTGCTGTTGCTCTTTATGACTCATCAATTGTGTATTTATTCAACCGTAACCCAGTGAATGTGGTTCAGGTGATGACAGAAGGCGGCTGCAGTCGAGGCTTCGGGTTCGTCTGCTTCTCGTCTCCTGAAGAAGCCACCAGAGCCATCACTGAGATGAACTGTCAGATCATCGACTCCAAGCCCATCTACGTGGCTCTGGCTCAGAGGAAGAAGGAGCGTCAGGCTCAGTGCATCCAGCAGATCATGATGAGACACCAGCAGCAGGTCCAGACTCACTTCACACTCTCTGAGCATCCACAGACTCACAGAAGCACAGATGAGCAGCTGTTATTCCTCCACAGGTGCAGAGTCTCGCTCCATACAGCATCACCCAGCACCAGCCCAGCTCGCAGTGCCTCAGTCCTCAGGGTGAGCCCAGCTTCTTAAAGGGACAGTTCACCCCAAGACACTTCAGTTAATAGTTGAAACACGGACGAAGATGAAACCAGACAGATTTCTGTCCAGAAAGACAAACCATGGTTTGAATAACTGGAGAGTGATTAGATCAAACATAAAACAATTTATGGGTGAACTATCCCTTTAGTTAATAGATATGTTTTTATTTCTTTAATTCATGAAACTAGAAGTTAAATAAAGAAAGAAATTCTAAAAACTTTTTAAAACACTGAAATTGATAAAATCCTAAAAATGTCAATTTAAATAAATAATTTTAAAATGAAGGCATAAAATAAATCGCTGAAACACGTATTTAAATTCATTCGTAACAATGTAAAAATAAAAATGATTTTAAACTGTTAAGAACACTTCATAAAATGAATCAGGTTATAAAAAAAATATTTTAAATAAATGAAATCAAAATGCAACACTCACATTAAATCTGTAAAAGCATACAAACATGAAATTTAAATCATTTGAAATAAAAATAACTGAAATTTTAAAAATACTAAAAAATGTAATTATAGAAATAGAAAATTTGAATAAAAATCCAAATAAAATGCATACTAAAATTAAATAAAAAAAATTAAAATGAAAATAATTTGAAAATAAAACATACTAAAAGTAAAATAAAAACCTGTGAAATGTAAATGTAATAAATGGCGAAATGAATAAAGTGTGTGTTGTTGGCAGTGAGCCCCAGTGTGTGGTCCGAGCAGCACATCCACCCTCACCCCGAGTTCCTCCGGGATCCGCAGCAGTGGGCTCTTCAGCAGGTGCTCGTCTCTCTCTGGTCACTCGCTGCTTGTCTGTTGTTTCTGGGGATGCACAATATTATAACAGCGTTATTAGAATCGGCCGATAATGACTTTAAATGTAAATATCGACAGTGGCCCGATATGAAAAAAAAAATCATGCCAATAAGAGGATTACCTCACATGTGATAGAATACGAATTTAATTCATTTTCTTCTACTAATGTTAAAACCACTAATAAAATGTTAGGGTTTCGGCTGCATATGTCTGAGACACATTACAGTTTTTACTCCTAACAAAGTTTTTGCTGAAAAGCTAAAAATTATTTGTTCATCATTTCCACACATGTTGATTCAAAACAAAGGGAAATATACTCAGCATCAGCCAAAGCCTAATATTGTTCATCCCTAGTTGTTTCAAAGTGTGATTTGTTTCTGAAGTGTGTGTGTGTGTGTTCACCTGGTATTTATCACCTTATGGGGACCAATTGTCCCCACAAAGATAGGAATACCAGTAAATTTTGACCTTGTGGG
>JAUMHQ010000076.1:21742169-21768065 GCA_032361165.1 Enteromius paludinosus
GAGTCACGCGACCACGGTATTATCGAAAAAATTTGATATTGCGGTACGACGGTATTTACAATACCGTTACATCCCTAATAAATACTTTTCATGTTCACTGCATCAGTGTCTCAGCAATGGATTTGAATGGGTGCCGTCAGAATAAGAGCTGATAAAAACATCACAATAATCCACAGCACTCCAATCCATCAGTTAACATCTGAAGAAGACAAAAGATTAAACAAATTCCAGCATTCATTCTGACGGCACCCATTCACATCCATTGCTTAGACATTTCTCCAGATTGAAGAATCAAACTCCCCTACATCTCGGAAGGCCTGAGGGTGACCACTTTTTTTGGTTGAACTGTTACATTAAACATCTAACGTGTGCAGGCATTTTATTTAACATCATAATCAGTAAGCTGGTACTTCTTTCCGATCTCAACCACGTTTACTATGTCGAAGCACTGCAGACGTTGGTCAGTGTCACAGCTTTATTTCTGAAAGAAGTCCAAATTGCGTAATTGTAATAAAACAGGTTGTGTTTGCTGCTACGTGAGTACTCCGAGGAAGTCTTGCACAAAAGTAGATGCATTGTTTGAACAGTACGCACTTGCATATAGTTGTTTTTACAGCGGATGATTGCTCTGCCAGTGACTTTCGAGAAACTTAATTTCTTTGGTGCCTAAACAGTCTCTTTTGTGATGTCAGGAAGTACACTGAACAGCTTATGAAAATAGAGAATGATGTTGTGTCCCGTTTTTCCAGGACATGTAAAGTGCATAAAATGTCCAGGTTTTGGCTTAAAAGGTGCGATCTACTGCGAACAACTCAAAGCAATTTAATGCATGATGCATAGAGAGCAACTCAAAGTCAAAACCCAGACATTTTAGTCCATTTGGAAATCCTGCATACTGCATTTCTTAAAAAAAAAATTATTTTGCAATTGTAAACCATTTCAAACGATGCATGTTAGAGAATAGATGCTATTCTTGTTAATTAGCATTTTTTAACCCCACACTTCTGTATCAACTTGCATTCCTGTTGCATGCAGGTTTTTAGCAAACATAGCATTTTTTTGCATATTTACACAGAAGGTGCACATTTATATGCTGCAGAATTAGTAGAATATTAGTATGCTATTCTGGATGGGTTTGTACACATAGTAAAGATGTAATATTATAACATCTGAACTGAATACACACAAATACATGAAATCAACTCATAGCTGGTCTTTATTGCTTCAGTGTCTCTCTCCAGGTTGATAGAACTCTTTCCAGATAGTGTGTACTATAGTGCCCTCTTGTGATGATTAAGGTAAAAAAACATTTTGATGAAGTTTCTGGAGCTAACCATCTACTTTAACAACCATGCAAGTTTGAGATGAAACCATGCATTTTAGAACAATAATTATTTGAAACGGCAGTTCAGTGCATTGCAGTGACATACATTTTAGCACAGTATCAATGCATCAAGAATAAAATGGTTTTGTCTTATCTTCAAACATCAAACATTCAATCAAACATCTGAACTTTTGCTATTTTGACCAAAAATGTAGTTACGTTTGCCATCACAAAATGATCTTGAAGCTAATCTGAGGAGCTAGTTTTACAGGAGGCGGCACAATGTCGAAAAGAGGACAGTTGCAAGGGGAATTTTCTCGAGTTTGCCCCTCCTCCGCAATGTACAACTCCAACAAACACTAGGATTTTATTTCCTTTTATTGTCAAACCAGCCAAACAAGTTCATAGCACAGTGACCTGAGGGAAGCGGAGGGAGGAGGCGGACACCAATGCAATCTTCTTAGAAAAATGCAACGCGGCGAAGAGAGAACTTTTCTGTGGTTAACACATACTAGTGTAAATATGTCACACACAGAACTACAGTTGACAAAATGGTGCATAGGGATGAATACAAACAGAAAATGAGAGCAAACTCCCTTTTTATTTCAATACAAAAAGTTTCCAAAAAAAAAACAAAATCTGTACAAAGTATTTCAAAACTAACGTTACACCATACAGATGTGGGCGACCGAAACAGTCCCAAAACAACATTAAATTGCATTAAATCAAAGAACACTTGAAGGACGGGCTACTAGAGCGAAGCAGTCCGAGGAATAGCAACTAGTTGAAGTCTTGTTGTTGCTATTAATCAGTGCTGAATACATGCATATTTACACGCTTAGGACGACAGTCTCTAAAAGCATAATTAGAAGCAATACTTAGATACCCTTTGAAGCCAATGGTTTGGTCAGGAAGCTTGTCCGTTATGTAACTATCCACATGGCTTCTGGCTAGGGCAGTAGGAAGCCATTGTGTTTTGCAACAGGCTCCTTTGTTTAACATTACACTCACGACAGAAGCTGTGGGACAACAGCAGTCTTTAGGCATTCAGACAAACACAAACTGTCCTTAGCATAATAATTGCTTGCACTGAAATATGAGAGGAGCACAAGGACAGAGATGAACACTAGTTAGGCAGTAGTAATAGCGAGGGAACAGATGTTAGCGCAGTAGCGGAGCCCCTGACGAGTCTGTGGCCGAGCTCGAGTAGTAATCTGTGAAGGAAAGCAACATGTTGATTCATGCAGTTTAAGGACTTAAAATCTGTTGTAGAGTGCAAATGTTGTAAGAAACTTCACTGTGATTTTTTTTTTTTTTTGGCAAACCTTAACCTGGTATTAAGTGTTTTTATCACTAGTGGAAGATGCTAAAAACATTACACAAGTAACGCAAGTAACGGCACTGTAAAAAAAAAAAAGAAAGAAAGTTGTTTCAACTAAAAAAATAGATAGATATAGTCGAAAACCCATTTGACCGGGTTGATTTCGTAGTGTAGATCTTTTGAATGTTTATTTCATTGTCATTGTTTACCCGCAAAATTTCACAGCGTAATCTGAACTACAATTTTAGGTATAACCTTTTTCCGTATAAAGTTTCTTAAAGCGACACCCAACATTTGCACATGTCTTAATGATGGAAAGATTCCACAGCGCAAGAAAAGTGAGACCTTATAAGCGCACCGCCATTATGTGAGGAAGGGCAGATGTGATCCGATATGGGGGAATACTTGATAAACTGCTTGGAGGCAAGCTAAAGACCCTCAAGAACGTTTGTAAAGTGATATGAAGAGCTTCAGTGTTCGCTGTCAGAAGCTTCAGGCCCTGCAACTACAGTTTACGTAGAGGGCATTATTCTAGTGTGGGGGGTGTAGGTCAGAGATAGGAATGCCAATACGACAGTAGAGAACGCTACCGTCACAATAGAGCGCTGAGAACAGAATACGCCATCCTCAGGGTGCAGTTCCACCGCGGTTAGGGTTAACATGCTGGTAAATGATGTTTTCACATCAAGCCATCCAGAAAGTGTGAGAAGCAAGAACCAAGATGCTTACTTTTCCCGCTGTTGCCTCTCATGTTCCGGGCAAGCTCGTCTGACGGGGTCAGTTCTGACATGAGCACCACGGGATAGTCGCCTAGAGGGAAGGAGAAATACAGTCAGAAGACATTCAGACGTCGCCGTGCCCTACTGTAGGGTGACCACACGTGCCATTTTCCCAGACGTGTCCTGGCCAGGATTTCTATATTGCTTTGATTCAAAGTACCTCCAGAGCATCTTTAAAACATAAGGAACTGATGTCATACACTGATCGGTCTGCACACGCAAACAAAGCCAAAACCTACATATTTAAGACAAAATAGAAATCCAGGGACGTAGGGCTGCACGATTAATCATAATTTTTATCACAATAACAATATTCATGACCCACGATCAGTTATTAAATATCGATTTTTCAGTATAAAGACCAAACTGTTTTATGGGTGGAGTTTACGGATTGGACTGCGTCACTGTCCTCCTGACACTCATCCACCATCATTGCAACAGACCATTATTTCAATAATCCATTAATCTAATGATCATTCTAAAGTGTAATCTCGTCGCTTACTTCACTGATTAATCAGCAGACTTTGATAATACAGATTTTGCAATTAGTTAAAATACTGAGTTATAGATGTTATAACTAGTGCTGTCAAACGATTAATCACATCCAAAATAGAACTTTTTGTTAACATAATATGTGCGTGCACTATACACACACACACACACACAGTGTATATATATATATATATATATATATATATGTTTTTTTTTTATATTTTCATGTATTAGCATTACTACATAATTTTTCTTAAATATATACATGCATGTGTGTGTGTATAGACATAATGAATATACACAGCACACACTAATATGTTAACAAAAACTTTTACGTTGGATTACATTAATCATGATTAATTGTTTGACAGCACTGATTTTAACAAATAATCAAAGGGCATCACTTCATATAATGTAATTTCAGTTATTATATGATTAAATATATTTGGCACACAAACTGAGATGACAGAGAAACTCTTTCATTCACCATTTAATAAGCCACATGAAAATATATAAAACCCCCATAATTCTGCCAATCATCTAATTTTATGAGTCACATGGATAAGATTTGTTTTTGTTTTTTTTGGATAAAGTATATTATTTCTTTATAATTGCTTCTTTATAACAGAAAATTACATCTAATCTCGGTGTACTTAACTGCCGCTTTCTCACTGGGCTTAGTTTTGTTGTGTTTATTTTGTTATTGATAGGAAAGCACACATATTTTACACATTCACCCAAACACCGCTCAGCTGCTTCAGATTCTGCGCTACAGCACCACGCTGGTCAAACCGCATTACTGCAGGCTCTTATGAGACTCCCCCACAGCTAAAATATTTGTTGACGTTTTCGAATAGTTTCAGCCCTACTTACCCTCGCTAAAGGTGAAGGTCATGGTCTCGTTTCCGCTGTCGGGCAGCGTTCCGTCCCTCCTCCCGTTAGTGTTCTGTATTGCATCGTGCGATTTATAGTCTTTGCTTTTGTAACCTTTCGAGGATTTGTTGCGTGTGCTGATGCGTATGACGCCGTGCACCAGTCGACACTCGGCTTCCTGCTCCTCCAGGTTGTAGTCATGAGCGATGCTGTTGATCAGATCGCTGATCTCGTTGGTTTTCCGGGAGAAGGACACATCGGACGTGCATTTGGCGAGCTGCTCGATCTGGTGCATTTTATAAAGTTCCAGGAGCTTTTTGGTGATCAGCGAGTCGATGTCAGATCCGCCGTCGTCCAGGTCGTCCAGATCCAGATCCTCCCGAGAGTAGATGCTGGTATTGCTGATGGGACGCTGGTTGTTGTCGCCCTTCCCCGCCGTCCGAGTCCGTCTCGGGTTCGCCTCGGAGTTAACGGGGTACTCCACTTTCTTGCCTGCGATATGAACATCGCCGTACCGGAAGCTGCCAGAGCTCGGCAGCTGCCTCGGTTTGCTGGGTTCGAGGCTCACGCCGCACGTGGGATTGGACACAGCCAATCCGTTAGGCTTCCTTGGCTCCGGTTCGGCTTTTAAAGGGTGGTCGGTGGAGCTCTCGTTGGCCGGCAGGCAAGGTTTGCGAGACCCGTAAAGCCCACAAGTCAGAACGCAGCAGAGCAGAGCTTTGCAGCCGCTCCAGCCAAGAGAGCCGCATGTGCCACAGGCTTGAGTACCCTGAGGAGAGTTGGCGGAGCCTGGGATGAAGCCCAGGGTTTCTGAGCCTCGTCCATTGGCGTAGAAGGGATGTGTTTTACGAGGGAACTGCGAGTCTATGCTACGAGGTTGCTCGCTGTAGTTCTCCTTGTAGGTGTCTTGACTGGTGCTGCTGTCCCTGGAGTAGGTGCGGCTTTGCCTGTAGCCATCGGCCCTGGAGCGGCTCGAGCTAGGAGGACGCGTCTTGTGATGTGATCCTGTGCTGTGGCCAGGCATAGCTCACCACATTCAGGACCTGGAGGAACACAGGACGGACGTTAATGCATCGAGAGCTACGAGAAAGCATTGCTTCATGAGCAGAGTCAATTTGTGTGCCACAAAACCAGTCATGAAACTGAGATTTCTGCATCATCTCAAAGCTGAATAAATAAGTTTCCATTGATGTATGGTTTGTTAGGACAGGGCAGTATTTGGCTGAAATACAACTATGGAGTTGTCTTAAAACCAAAATACGTTCTTGTCTTTTTTTTAAATCCGCTTTAAACTGCTGTATTTGGAAATGGGTGCAAGAAAATTGCCTTTAAATTTGTCCAAATGAAGTTCTTAGCAATGCATTTTAACTTCTGATATATTTACAAAACATCTTTGTGAAACATGATCTTTACTTAATAACCTAATGACTTTTGGCATAAAATAAAAATGGGTACGTTGTTGGCTATTGCTACTAATATACCTGTGCTCTTACTACTTTTTTTTGGTACAGCGTCACAAATTATATGCATAAAGCCGCACAGTTGTAATTGCATGTACAGAGATGTGCTGTGAATGTTGCATGCATGATAAAAAAAACACAGCATTATTTGCAATTTAAGCTTTTATGGAGCAACACGAAGCAACAATCACAAAAAGATGGCTTTCAGGTTTGATACAAGTAACAAGCACAGTGACAGACAAACATCTGTAAAAACAGGCCATTTTTGTTTGGGCACACTTTTAGATTTCACCATTTAATAGTACATTTGATGTACTACTGGAATTCCTAATATTGTTGTCTTATTTTAATATATTATAAAAGATAACATTTCTTTGATCAAAGCTGTATTTTCAGGATCATTACTCCAGTCTTTAGTGTCACATGACCCTTCAGAAATCATTCTAATATACTGATTTAAGTTAAGTTTTTACAATCTATTTTTTTGCATTTAACACATCTTTGCTGAATAAAAGTGTTCATTTAAAAAATATATATATATTTTGTCCCCACAATTGAATATAAAACATCTATCCTGAATAAACACTTTGCTTTTGAACTTTTTATTAATCAAAGAATCCTGAAAAATGTATCACAGGTCCCAAAAAATATTATCATAAATCATAATTAGATCATAAATCAGTATATTAGAATGATTACTGAAGGATCATGTGACACTGAAGAACAATCTGAACTGAACAATCAGTGCTGCATTAAATTATATTTGAAAGTATATTAAAAACTTGATTTATTTGTTTTTTTAATGAAATAGATAAGAAATGTCTTTAAAAAACTTTTTTAAATGATGCCAAACTATTAGATGGCAGTCCGTATTCTTGCAATGTACATGGATAATGTGTGAAGCAGGCCTTGTTTTATTTCCAAGACATGCCAAAAACTGAAAATGTCATGATAAACAGTAAGTGCTAAGAATAACATTCTCTAGCTGTAGATTTCTCTGATTTCTCGTTTATTGCACAATGACTTCCTCAAGCTTGCAATGTGCAAACTCACTCGTGCAATGATGATGGAGAAATCACATAATACAATTAATGTACAAAATGAGTTCGTCATCAACACTGCATCAGTACACCACTGCCCGGGTCAAAGCAGCACCTTCACGCTCTGTGTCGACATGCGCTGGGCTCTAAGAGGCATTTCAAGCATGTCAACAGCGAGCTGATCTGTATCTAAATAGCACAGAAGAGTTATTTATGCGAGCCTGGAAAATGCGAACATTGCCAGATTTCACAAGCTTCTGAAGCTCTTCTTACACACTTATGCCATAAAAGAACCATGTTAGCAACCTTTGGCGAACCAAATATGCCAACTAAGAAGCTTTGTTTTTATAAGTTTATATTTAGTAAAGAGGGTTTTCTTTGGTGGGCAGGAATTACTCGATCATCAAGTTATTTTTAAATACACTCCCTTCTTGTGACTTCACCTTTCATACAGTCAGTGTTTGACTCGAGGATTGCGTTCTTTGTCTAGAATTGTGCGTTTTCTCCGATTCTCAGAAAGCTACTCGTCATCCCAGCCTGATGTAGATATAGATAAGTGTTGTCACTTGTCGTCAACCTTAGGCAGGCTGTTTTGAGGAAACTCTTGTGAAAAAAAAATTCTAAAGTGGATGGGAAGGAAAAACCCAGAATGCAATCATGGTTATTAATTTCAATACACACAGAGTTAAGTCAGAGCTATAGGGCAGGCCTGGAAAGTGCGCTCCAGCCAGTCCCAAAAACTTCAGTTGGACTTTTAAGCATTTTATGCATTGCATGTATTGGCAAAATGCAGAGCATATTCAATATTAATTTAAATAGGAGATTTTTTTTTCAACCTGTTCTCTGTATGCAAACATTACTTATGGACTTCACAGATATATTACTGGGTATAATCCTTGGGAAAGCCCATTACTTCCAAACGAGAACGCGTCCACCAGGATGCGTTGATCGAGAGCGTTCCAGGGGCAGATGGTTTGTCAGAAGTGTCAGACACTTACCGCATAGGCTCGGATCAAATCTTCGGTTGTTTTGAGCGCAACTTCTAGCGTTCAAGATCGCGGAAGTAGCCCGAGAGCGAAATAAGTTCCTTCTGTCGCGTTATGAGCTCCACTTCATCGATCTCTGTAGTGATTCACTGACCGAAAACGGCCCAAACGCGTCGATTTCGTCGCGCAACACGCGCTTTCAGCTCGGGCTCATACTAAAGCTTCGATCGGTGAGATTCGTTCCTTCGCCCCGCGCGCCGTATTTTACCTGCGGCTACAGGTAACTCCGACGCCCACTTACAGGTAAGCGGTGACGTCACGCCCTTGAGACGGATGTGATGCTCAAAGCTCCCCAGTGCCTTCCTCTAAATCAAACAAACCCGAATATAACCCAGTCGCACGAAAATGCGCATAAATAGGATGCCAAATAAAACTCGTGGCATTTAGACTCGCGTATATATGACACGCACGTGTTAGGCGTGCATATAACACGCGGTTACGCATGTACACCACAATAAACACAATAAAACATGATAACAGTAAAAAAAAACATGACTTTTTGTTTTCTATTTTTGCAAATAAACTCTTCATATATTCTAGGTTCATTGCATGTAAATTACAACTTTAAAACTTTTGATAAAAGTAAAACTTTGTGGTTTCCAAGAATTAAACTATAGGGATGTAAACTCAAAATGTGATACAGGACTTGTGACTTTCATGAGCTGTGAGAACTTAAAAAAAAAATGTTTTACTTACATGCAATGAATCTAGAATATATGAAAGTGTCACTTTTTGAGATAAGTTACTTGCAAAAAACTACTTTGTCCAAAATATGTTGCACCTATTTATATTCCTTGCACCACTCTAAATGTGACTTCTCTACTTTTCACTCTTTTACTCTCTTTCTTCTACTTTACTCTTAGTTCTGCATTATTCTTACATCATCTGATATTGGATATAATAATTTGAAATACTCTGCACTTTTTTGCACAAATTATTGAATAAGACAGATCTTCATTTGCTTTAAATATTTTATTAGTTTATTGTAATATTTGTTTAATAAATTTGCTATTCTTTCTTCCAAAATTGATCTCTGACATAATCATTACTCGTCTGTCTGGATCAAATAAATAAACTGAATAGAAATAGAAGCATTTTAGATTTCCTTCCAGTGGACTAGGTGTGTTCTGCTACATAACTGCACACACACACACACGCACACACACACACACACACACATATGCGGGCCAGAGGTGTTTTTTCAAACATGCTGTAATGTACTGCTTTGCCAAAAGCAGAGACACAGATTAATATGGGCTGTCTGGTGTTGATCAATTGCAGTCATTAGTTCGGAGCTCTAGAAAGCACACATGCACACAGAGAGACTGGCTATGTGCTCGCAGGGAACATTACACACCAAATCCTTCATTGTGCCCCATTTTCCCCCAATACACCCCTTCATTTGCCTCCTTTCCTCAACCGTGGCGAAATATCGAGGACACAGTCTGTATCAGCGAACGCTGTGGGCCACACCAAATAATGTGATGGAGAGGAGCATTTCAATCTGGTGAATAGGTTATGAAACATAATGGAGGCCATAATTCAGTCAAACAGGGTTAGATACACATGAGAAGTCATTCAGTGCGTCTTTAAGTCTGCTTGTAATCTCTAGAGAATTGGGTGAGACAACAACAGACTGAAATCTTGAGCTCGTGAAAACCGTCTGACCATCAACAGTTTTAGTGTAAAGAACATCTTAAGAATTCTTTTTATACTGTAATCACTGTAATTCAACCTTTATATTTATATTCTTGTGTTGGCTCATCTTGCATTGATGGATGTCTGAGCCCGATCTCATGGCAATTCGTACACATTTAATGAGGGGTTTGTGCGAGCTCACAGGATTTTTGCTAAATCGTGCATATTTTACGAGTTGCCAATTTGTATGAATAACCTACACCTAACCCCGCCCCTAAACCTACCCGTCACTGGGGTTTAGACAAATCAGGATTGCTCTGACATACGCGACAGCAATGTTTCAGGAGATTCGAACACACTTGACGTATATGCTTTATTTTTTAAGATGAAGCTTATTTTCCAAGACATTGGTACAGTAGATATCTTGTTTTCAGAAACATAGCTACTAAATGGATTCTCTTTTTGATTTTAAATCTGCACTTAACTTCGGAGCAGTGCTAAAATCTGATTTTTATAGTGGCTGTGCTTTAAATGTAATTATTATAGACTTAATTTGAGTGATGTAATCAGTGTTAAACCTGCCTGCTTTACATGTTTCCAAATGATTAACAGTTACAAACATTTGTTAGAAATTTAGAAAAGCAATCAAAAAGTAAACAAATCAGTTACATTACTTTAATAAAGTAATTGTTACACTACTGTTACATTTTAAACAGGGGTAACTTGTAATCTGTTACATTTCCAAAGTAACCTTCCCAACACTGATAAGCATATGTCATGCATTTATTAGCATTGCATCGGTTATCAGTCTAACATGTTTCTAATTAATGATACAGTCAAGCCAAAGGTTATTCAGACACCTTCAACATATAAAAAAAAAAAAAAGGATATTTTTTCACAGTATCTCACATTATCACAGTTTAGATAACAGTAATAATATATGAGCTGTGTCAGAGCAGATTCATCTTAATAATGTCATCCAGATTGAACAACAAACCTGAGACTAGTTTGCAAAAGTAGGTTTTTATTATTTTTGTGAATAATTAATGAATTATTTGATTGACAGCAATGGTTCAGCAAGGGAAAGTTGTTCATTATGAGGTCATTTATCAAGTGATATGCATATTATGTGGATGACCACGAGATTACAGAGCAAAAAAAACAACTAGTGGCCGATTCCTTTCCAAATTCTTACAGACCTTAAGGACCATGAGTCGAATGTGCCCAGCGAGTTTCATTCTGATCCACCTCCGTTAACCTTAGTTAGCTCAACCAATCATCAGACATTATATCTGGTGTCTAAATCATTTTTGCTTTGACTGTATCTTCCACCCACTGATAGTTTTCATTAATTTGGTCTATTTAGAAAACGTTAAGCACACCACTTTGCTAAAAACTAAAATAAGAGGTCATCTTATCAATAAACGATTCTACAGAAATGATTTATCGTGCAGTTAAGGTCATCCCACAGACATTTTTTCCCTTTTTTTCTATTAAAACCCTTGCTAAGGATGCAAAAACGCAAAAAATTGAACCTGATCCGAATTTTGTAAAGGTTTTTGAGCCCGTGTGTAAATTTAATTGACGAAAAATAGTATTTATTTTTTTAATCTGCAAAAATTTCTGACGAGAATTTCAGACTTTCAGAAAAAGACCTTTATAGAGTCACGTCGGACGGGATCTGTGTGGTACGGGCGTTAGTAGAGATGTGTGCCAAATGTGGGTCCATCCGAGGCCGACCCTGCTGACCATGCGAAATGTGGCCCAGTCGTGGATCCGAGTCGATTTCGTAACGGTAATGATACCCCTCCAGCACATCGCGACAGGCTTCATAAATGTCCGTGATCCACTTCTTTATATCCTTCCGATTGAGGTAGACGACAAAGAGGAAGACCATGCCTACGAATCCCAGCACTAATCCAAGGAAAACATAGGATGTTTGCAGGGACAATTCGGTAATCTCTTCGCGAACATTACCGTAACACCCCAACACCTGCGAGCTAATACCCCGCAAAGAGACGCCACGAAGAGAAGCAGGGAATTCGCAATAGAGCCGGTCCGCATCGGCCACCCTGACCTTCGAACTGTTCAACCAGCTTGCAAACTCTTGCATTTCGCATGTGCACACGTACGGATTCTGACCCAAAAGTAAACGCACCTGGCCGAGTCGCTCCAGTTCGCGCAAACCCTCGTCACTGATAGTTCTAAAGGTGTTTCCGGTCAAGTCCAGCTCTAGAAGCTGCTCGACGCCAGAGAAGGTGCTGTTGTAGATGGCCACCAGAGAGTTGTTGCGTAAATGCAGACGCTGCAGGTTCGGAAGAGGCGCGAACATGGCCGGAGGTAAGAGGACGAGGTGGTTTCCCGACAGATCGAGACGCAGCAGGTTGGTGAGCTCCCCCCAGCGCAGGGCGGTGATGAGGTCCGTCAGAGACGTGTAGTTATAGAGCGAGGAGTGCAGGCTGAGCTCCTGCAGAGGGCTTCCAGGCACTGAGAACGCCTCGGGGTGAATCAGAACCAGACGGTTGTTGTTCAGGATTAGAGAGCGCAGCGTGAGCAGAGACGAGAACGCATGTGCGCCGATCTCCATGATGCTGGGAGAACAGAGAGAGAAACAGAGAGAGAGAGAGAGGAGTTTGAACTGTGTAATATACACATCACCAAAAGCACATGATTACATCTGTATTAATGACAGAAGAGTAAAAATACAGATGATAATGGTAGATAGACAGATGCATGGATGGACAGATTTATATATAGACAGAGATTGATGGATGGAAAGACATTCAGAAATGATGGAGAGAGACAGATTGATATATAGATAGACAAACGATAGATAGATAAGATGCATGAATGGAAAGATGTATAGACAGATGATATATATATATATATATATAGTCAAGACGATAGACAGACATGTGTGTTTCTCACCCGTTGTCGCTCAGGTTCAGGAGTGTGGCGTTCTGCGGTCCACCGAAGGCTCTAGGATCGAGTCTGTGAATGGCGTTGCCGGTGATGATCAGGCTGCTCGCGTCGCGCGGGATCGCGGCGGGGACTCGGTGGAGAGCGGCAGACGCGCAGCGCACCGTCCGCTCAGAACACTCGCAGCGCGGCGGACACGACACGACGCACGCGGAGACGCACAGCATCGCGCAGACGAGCGTCAGCGGCATCATCCTCGCGGTCCGGAGCATCTGACGAGTAAGAGCACATGCTGCAGGAGCTCCTCGCTCTCAGATCCAGCTCGAGCACCTCTGAGCTCTGATACAGACGCGAGGGAGGGGCGGAGCCGGACACACTCAGCCCGGTCTCGTGAAGAATCGGAACAAAAACTCTGGGACTGACCTGACGCGCAAATGTCTAGCCCACAACCCTAATCCTTACTACTGCGCTGCATATACACGCCAAAGTCATTTCGTGCGCATACCACGAGTTTTTGTTTTGATTCGGAGTACAGTTCACACAAGCTTTCAGAGCAGATTGTGCTTTGGTCAGTGTTGGGAAATATTAACAACTCCCATTCCCTTTGTCATGCATTCAAATACCTTTTACACTTTTGTGGTTAGTTAGTGCATGGTGTTGGTAGTTAGTTAATGTGAATCTCTACCTGTGTGAACTTGGGAACTGATTTTATTTAGCTGCAAAATTTACTACTACCTTATTTTACATTTTGTGGCAGCCGCAGAAACAAAAAAGAAACAACTGCAAGATATTCGAATGATGAGAAAAAGGTCCGTATATTGAAATTGGAGAATGGTAAATTGGTAAACTGATTTTTTCCCTTTTAATTCGGCAGTGGAAACAAATCTGAATTGTAAGATGAACTCAGAATATGGTTTTGACCCGTTTTATCTATAGTTTAGTTTATATATCAAATTATATATCAAAGAATTTAGTGGAATTATTTCTTATAAGTCATATTTTGTCCATGTAAGTGCACCTCAAGTGCAGACAAACATTCATAAATAAGGACAAACATGGATATACTTTTGTATTTGGTCATATAATATAAATGTAGATGTAAACATTTCAAAAATAAAACTAAAAGGAACAAAGCTGAAATGAAGCAAATTTACAGACTGCCATTAATATAAAAGAATATAGACCTGTGAACATTCAGAATCGTTTAAAACAGCCGATAAAGTCCACTTAAATTAGACTCAAGAGATCTTCATTCTCATCGCTGGGACAGAAACGGCTGCTGTGTTTCGTTCAGCCCCATCCACGCATGTGATATGATTATATTATAAATATATCAAATGTGAAAGCCCCTGTGATGGAAAAAGTCCCTGTAATTGACTTATTTGCCATGGTACTGATAGTCTGTGTCTCCGAGGTCTCTGTGTGATCCTGAGCTGTGTTCAGCATCTCTCAGTGTTTGATGAGGTCCAGCCTCAGTCCTCACAGGTGGACCGCGAGGGCGATGGTGACGATGACCCCACAAATCATCAGGAAAGGCAGCCAGGTCTTCAGGAACCCCACGAAGCTGCAGGACACCAGAAAGACCTTCAAATCAGCTGCTTTAGCACTAGATACAAACACCGGCCTGAAGAGAAGCCTTCCGGGTTAGATTAAACTAAAACTAAATTCTGTCATTCATGTCGTTTCAAACACATTTCTAAGCAGGGTTTCACGAAGGGACATTTAAGACCGACTTGAAGGAATGCAATGAGTACAAAACTTTATTTCATGACTTGAATAGCTCTGTTTCCAGATATCAGAATGTAAAATCACTGATCACACTGAACGTGGTTTCTCACTTCAATTGTCTAAAGATTTAAAGTAAAAACAAAAAAAGTCCAGCATAAATATATCTCAACATTCAAGACATCAAGATGCATTTATTTCAGAAGCAATCATTTTTTTAAATGTCTCTTGTTTTAAAGACGGACAGTTTGTGCTGGAAAACACAACCAAATGCCAATCTCCATTATGTTCTAATCATTTTATGGCTTGAACAGCTCTGTTTACAAATATTGGAATATAAAAATAACTTTTTTGTACCTTCTGATCACACACCAAAACAAAAGCGTTGATCTTCCTCGGTATTTTATTATTTAATTAAGAGCAAACGTCTAAAGATTCTAACGTTAAAAAAAAGTAAAAAATAGTATTCATTTACATGAGAAGCAAAAAGATTTATCAAGATTTTATTAGTTTTTGCTAAATGATTTTGGCTTAATGTTTTTAGGTCATTTTGCATCTCTATGAATTGCATCTTGACTCTTAAGGATGCTGAGAGGATGTAAACAAGATATTAATTTTTGCAGTGTATGCTGTTCTGATCTTTCTGAGTGAATCAAGACTTTTTAAGATCTTATAGCATCCACAGAACCCTTGCAGAGTGTCACAGCTTTTAAACGACACTTCTAGTTTAGCTATTGCTTTAAAATCTTCCACAGAATCCCATGATCCATCTCTCTCTCTCTGCAGAAAGCCGTCCTGCTGTCCTCCACAGCGCAGCGCTGAGAGCCCCGGCGGAGGAAACACTGACGTATGAAGGGGAAACACAGCCAGCGCTGTGATAAATCATTCAGTCAGAGGTAAGGACACAGTGACTTCTACAAGCTCAGTGTGTGTATCCTCCACAGAGAAGCCAATCCCAGAATGCACTGAGCAGGTGCGAAAAAACTCTCCCTTCAAATTAATAGCCTAAAAAAATCTGAACAAAAAGTCATAAAGCCATGGTATTAATCGTTGCCAGCTCTGCAGAAAATGGCTTTCTTCATCAGTATTTGGTCCTGTTTGGTGCAGTGCTAATATCTAAACATCAACAACCAAAAACACATGAGCAGCACTTTTTTACAGCGTGATCAGAAAGCGCTATAAAAGCTGTTTCTATTACTTCTAACGCACTTGAGAAAACCTGGAAATTGATTAAAAAGGAATGAGACCATATTTTTCAAATACATGCTCCCTTTCATTTAATCCTTCATTTTCTTCACTTGGTCTTAAAGTCTTAAATTTCCCTTCATAAAACCTGACAGATATAATAGAATTCATTGCATTTTCTTAAAAGCGATCTGTGTTTATGAATATTCAAGCATTTCAAAGTTAACATCAAAATCATTTGCATGATGCAGTAGTTTCTTCTCATGCACAGCATCTCTAGAAGCATCAGCCACTTATTTTTGCGAAGAAGAAATAATAATTAAGAGCTAAAGTTGTAATGCAAAAAACTACAATGTTTTTAATATACATTAAAGTTGCATAGAAATGAAAAAAGCTACATTTTTCTTCCTTATTGTGACGTAAGCCTGAGTGCAACAATTTAACAGAAAAGAATAAGAGCAGGGCGGGACTTGGTTCTGACTGTTGATTAGGTGCTGTGATATGGGGGCGTGGCTTCCAAACATGTATGCAGATTTAGGCTTGCAGGGGTGGAGCTTATAACATTATGATCACACTTCACAAATATATGTGACCCTGGAGCACAACCAGCTTTTTGAAATTGACATTTATACATCATCTGAAAGCTGAATGGGTAAGGACAAGATCTGTCTGAGATACAACGGTTAGAAAATCTGAATCTGAGGGAGCAAAACTATCTAAATAAAGTTGTTCAAATTAAGTTCTTAGCAATGCACATTACTAACCAGAAATCAAGTTTTGACATATTTACTGTTGGACATTAACAAAATATATTTATGGAACATGATCTTTACTTAATATCCTAATGATTTTTGGCATAAAAGACAAATGGATCATTTTGACTCATGCAGTGTAGAACAGATATACCTGTGCTCTTGAGACTGTATTTGTGCTTCAGGAACAGATACAAAAAAAAAAGCACCACATGCATTAAAAACACTTGATGTGGGTCACGCAGACAGGAGCTCACCTGACGTGTTTGCTGTGGATGAAGGACAGCAGGCAGAGGTTGACCATGTTCCAGGAAGAGCTGTTATCGTAGCGCATGAGGTTTAGAGCCATGGCCACGTGAGAGTGACAGTTATCACAACACAGATTGTGCTGCAGACACAACAGAACATCACATCAGATTATTTGCATTGCTGTAGATCCCGCCTTCTAGCAAGCCACGATTGCGCCTGCACGCTATTGCTCAAACTATGTGTCACTCAAGGATAGAAAGAGGAAGCCAAACCCAGGACATTTTGGGCATTCTAGAGAAGAAGAGCTCTGACCATTCTGGTTTTGTACTCCTCGGACGCCTCATGCACGGCTGAATCCCAGGCGTTCGCTCCGCCGCCGTACGCTTTACTCTTATCCAGCCTCCAGTACCTGAAACAGCAGTCACTGAATCAGTCCCACAGTACTTCTACAGTGCTCAGTCTCTCATGCACAGGCCAGATCAGTCACACGCTGTTTTATGCACATTTTAGGACATTGCATAAATAATGGAAATAAAGGATGGATTTTATTTCTTTATTCGCAAATGCTATATTCTAATTGTGTGTGTAATTTACATTCGCTCGTTTTAAACTCACTTTGTTGGTTTTCCAAACGCCATGTTGTCCTCCTGTGGAAAATAGACATGAATGTAGTCAGTGCATCAGTGCATTCAGGATAAACACAGTCAGCCGATATAAACTCACCGACACAAAATAAGGCCCTGCGAAATCCCTGATCACACCTGAGGATGTGCAGATGCCCATGTGACCGATGAAGGGCAGGAACCACCTGCAAACAACAACTAGTGCTGTTAAACCAGTAATCACTTCATTTTTATTACAATATATACCAGTGGGTACTGTGTTTATTTAAATACAAACATGCATTTATTTAAGATTAATATATTTATATATCATATAAAATATAAGAACATAAATATTTAGTACTGTCAGATGATTCATCTAGATTAATCGCATCCAAAATAAGTAATATATGTGTATGTACTGTGTATATGTATTATGTATAAATAAATGCAGGTATATATTTAAGAACAATATGTTGTTTACATAGCAATATATGTATATATAACATAAAATACAATAATAATATAGAAATGTATAGAAAATATTTACATGTACTGTTTGCACACACACACATATATTATGTAAACAAAAACTAATACTAATATTAACACAGCACTTATAAAATAAATCTGTATATTTTAACTGAAATTGAGTGTGTCACACTAATGTCTTATTTAATACTCTTAAAGCTGTTTTAACACATAAAAACGACAGTTAGATGAAGCTGACAAACAGCAGGTTACTGTGATCTGTGTTTTAATGCTGAGGTATGTTTACTTTCTTGAAGACATGTAAGTGGTGATTGTGTCATCGGTTGATGTTATTGTTGTAACGCGTCGGAACGGCTCGGGTCGGTACTCACGTCAGAACCGGGATGGGGGTCCAGACGATGCAGTGCGGATAACGGCACATTTCTTTGTCTATTTTCTCGAAACCGCCGTGGAAGTGCTTCATCGTGTCTATCTCGGTAACATCCGCCATCACGGTCTGTGCGCGGTGACGTCATCGCGAAGGCGTACAGGCGCCGGAGCGTGCGTGCGCGTGCGAGGGCACCGAGTCTCTTCTGCGCACCAGGGCTGCGTTTATTAGATCAAAATACAGGAAAACGGCGAAATATTGTTGCAATTTTAAACAGATGTTTTTTTTCTGTGAACAGAATGTGAATTTTCCGCATCATTACTACAGTCTTCAGATTCATATGGTCCAAGATATACATTTACATTCTTTTATATTATACAGAAATATATTTAATATATAAACATAAAATTTTTCTTAAATATATACATGCATGTATTTAAATATACATAATAAATATACACATACATATGTGAACATTTTTTTTTCTTTCGGATGCAATTAATCATTAGACAGCACTAATATAATATAATATAGGCTAATAATGTTTGTTGTTTTTTTTGGTTCAAAAAGGTTCAGTAACATCATCAAGGTCAAAGTGGCCTATGTAGATAATCTGTACTTTATTGACTACATAATTTCTTCCCATATGAAAGTTCCTATAAAGCGAGCGTGGGCTTCATGCATCAGATCCCAGCGCTGTAAGGAAGTGACACCGCATTCATTCTTACTGTAGGGTGACATCTGGGTCACTGTACGCCTCCTTCATCACCCTAATGACTCTGTTACACTCACGCTGTAGAACTGGAGCACAGCTGCGCTCTGACAGACAGGACAGGCAGAGTTTGGGTTGGGATGTGTTCTAAATCATTCCATTACAGCAAAGGCCATTCACTGCACTGTGTACATACTACTGTAGATTACTGCATGGTGAATACTGTACGGACTGTACTGTATACCGAAAACCTGAGTGAAATGTTGAGTAATATACTACATAATATGCTACATTTGATAAATGTGCTTTGTACACTGAAAGAGATATATATATATATATTTTTTAATATTGCTATATATACACACACTCATGCAGAATTATAAAAAAATAAAAACCCATACTGTCTGCATATATATGTATAAATGGTTGTCAAATTATGATTAAATCCAAGATAAAAAAAATTGTTTACAAATTATATATGCACATGTATATTTATATTCATATAACTGAAATTATATATAAATATTTTAAATATAAACAAATGATTAAATATATACATGCATGTGTTTGTGTGTATGTGTATGTGTATTTATATATTATATATTTATATAACACTAAATGTACAAAGAACACATGCACAGATGTTATGTAAAAAACACTTTTATTTAAATATGATTAACACACACACACACACACACACACGTGTATGGATGGATGTATAGTTTTTATATTTGTATTTCAGTTTTAGTTACTTTAGTACAAACAAGTTAAAGGTGGCAGGTCATTCACAGTACACTACACAGTGTGCTATTCTAAACACAGCCGTGGCCTTGCAGCCCATCTGCCCTAGATGTGCGCTATACTTTCCTCATTAGTGTATGTAGGTCAGGTGGCCTTTAGACGACACAGGTTTCCTTAAACAAGGAGAGAAAAAACTAACTATTCAGCAAAAAACAGACTTTGAATAATTGTGTTCAGAGAAAGTGAACGTAACACCTTCATCAAAGCAGCGCTCAGGGATTCAGTGATGACTGAGTGTGCGTCAATTCAGAGCAGCCAATCAGCTGCGAGGACCACGCCTACTATATACAGTAACGAGAGGAAAATACCTTCTGAAAATCAAAATAACCTTTGTTTGCATGCGTTGTGTTCAAGTCTTAATTCTTCCTTCCACTAATTAAAGCTAGCCTATAGAAATCACAGCAGAACGTCTTGCTCAGTATTTTCCAGTCATCAAATCAAAATCACGTGAATTGAACATGAATCTGTCAGTGAGGAATGAAAACTAGTTTTTCCTTTAATTTAATGTCATTTGTTTGAGCCCATTATAAGAAGATATGGTTTGGACCATAAATGAACGTTTAGATACGTTTCTTGAAGCAGAGGAACAGACAAGAGATTCAACTGAGTGGAACAGATTCGCAAACGTTTATGAATCATTTAGTTTAGATTGGAACTTCGAAGCAGATTTGATGACTGGGAAGTACTGACATGTGTCATTCACATGTTTGCAAATCATTTTATTCAGATTATTGTGGGTTCACGAATCATTTGCTTCTGAGCTGGTTTGCGAGTCATTTAGAGAATGATTCATGGTCGTGTCTCCGAGTCCTGATCTGAAATGCTGGTTCACAAATCATTTGATTCAAATTCAGGCTGGGATAGACTGATATTATTGGATAATAATGCGATTATCGGCAAGATATTTTTACATAATGCCCAGCCCTAGAAGGTACAGTAAAAGTTATTATTTATTATTCTAACATCTTTATTACTTTAAAAAGATTCCAATTGAAATTCACAAAACCTGCAGGAACCCAGCAGTACGAGCTAGCTTTAAGAAGTAAATAATAAAAAGAAAATTAAAAACACACACATAATATTTGTAAATAAATTAATTTTATTTGAGAGAGATGGGAAAATAGAGTGGCTGTGCGTTGTGTCTGCTTCTGAAACGAGATCGATCTGGTTTGTCTTCAATTATTACTGCATTTATAAAGCCAAGCTGTTGATGAGAAAACGTACATTTTATTCATATAATATAATGCTTTCCTCTGAAAACCCCACCAGTGATCATGACAGCAACGACAGAGCTGCTGCAGAACTTTAAGTCTCATTTATTTTTTGAAACATTGCACTAAACTGTACTGAAATCCCAAAAGGAAATGAACACAGTGAAACAAACACACACATATTCCAAAATAGACCACAGCTACTTTCTCTGTAATGCTGCTGAATCTCTTCTCCTCACAGTCTCTGTATTCTTCTCAGGTTCACCGATGAAGATGAAAGGGTCAGACGTCCTGCTCGCGCAGATTCAGGAAAAGGTAAAAAAATAATAACAAATCCCCTTCAAAACTTCATCATCATAAAACAACGACAAACATTTTCAGTCCCAGCAAACCCGACCTGAGGAACATCTGCAGGTCTGGGTGGAACACAAACACTGTTTACTTCTCCAGGATAAATTCCAAACGAAAGTGCTGCAAACATATTTCTCTGAACATCAACACTCATTTCTGTCTTGTGGCGCTTAAAGATCATTAAGTTCATTCGGGAAAAGAAACAAAACGAGACAAAAATCGCGTCCGAATGCAAGCCCCACATTAGAAAGAGCCAAGCGCAGTGCGAGCTTTAACCTGGCGCCGGATGTTGATCTAGAAGTGCTCAGACGAGTGCGAGGGAGACTCACGGAGGATAGGTAGGTTTCTCACGTCCATCTGCATAGTGTGGAGCGGCAGCATTCATTCATTCACTCAGCGGCGTGTCGAAGAACTGAAAGAGCAAAGTAAATATCTAAGGTGCTTGGCTGTCTTCTGGAGACTGTTCTAGCTGGAGCGGCACTGAACCTGGCCGTCTGAGCTCTCTTCGTCATCCGAGCCCTCCGGGCCCCGGCTGCTCAGACCCGTGATACGGTAGCCCATGTTCAGCAGCATCACCTCCAGAGGATCCGCATTCATCCGCCTCTGGTTAGCTTGAGCCGCGCTCTCCATGTCCTCCACCACCCGACAGTTCTCGTTCTCCGTCTGGTGACCGGAAAGAAAACAGCTTACTGTGGTGCTATCAACCTTCCCTAAAGATCTTCAGATCTGGAGAAATGTGTCTCTGCATCAGTGTCTCAGCAATGGAAGTGAATGGGTGCCGTCAGAACTGTCTGATAAAAACATCAGAATAATCCACAGCACTCCAGTCCATCAGTTAATCATTCGTTTGATCTTGTGTCTTCTCCAGATGGTAACTGATGGACTGGAGTGCTGTGGATTATTCTGATGTTTTCATCAGACTCTCGTTCTGACGGCACCCATTCACTTCCATTGCTGAGACATTTCTCCAGATCTGATGAAGACACTAACTTATCTAGATCACAGAGGTGCGCACATTTTTAGTTCATTTTAATTTTTGAGTGTAATAGGCCTTTAATGCATTTGGAAGAAGTTACTAAGTCAACTCAACTTCAGTGTAGGGCTGCAACAACCAATCAATAATGAAAATAACTCATGTATTTATCAATTAATCATGTCTTTATGTGCAGGGAAAACATAACGTGGCCACAGTGAATCAGTGAGTCGGTGAATCGTGGGTCAGTGGGTCGGTTAGTACCTCCGGTCTGGGGTTCCAGATCCGCACCACAGGGTCGATGCCGCTGGTGGCCAGGAAGCAGTAGCTGGGATGCGGCTGCAGACAGTTCACTATAGACTCGTCCCCCTGTAAGATCCGCACCAGGTTTGTCGTCTCTTTCTCCCAGATGAAGAACGAGCCGTCATCTGAACCGCTCACAATGTACTGTCCTTTACTGTAGAGAGACAACCGAACGAGTCAAGTGCTGCCGTCGCATTTTTGAGACCTCCTTGTATCTACTGTACAAATAAATGCAGCCTTGCTGAGCAGAAGAGACTTTAGAAGAGAAGAGAATACATTACAGGTCCCATTAATTAATAAACAAATAAAAAAATGACCTCTGAATCATGAAACTGATCTTCTGATCTTTCTTCAGGGAACAACAAAAATGCAAAACAACACTATTATTAATAATATAGATATGTATAATCCAGCCCCTATTCATTAGTAGGGCGTGAGGAGTGAGTAAACTGACCTTCCGAAGAAGTTGGCTTCTTTGATATCAGTGGTGGTGTTGCAGTGACCACAGTAGCGGTGTTTATAATCGAAGCTTCGCTCTCTCAGCACGATCTCATCCTCCGGGAGCGACTCCTTCCGGTTGAAGTTATGGAAGCGGATGGAGCTGTTCCCCTTCTTGTCATCCGCTGGATGCATGAAAAATAATATGCAGAGGGTCCTGATTATTCAAATGCACGCACAAAATAATCTGAGAACCAAGACTGAACCTACAGGAGTCGGTTTTGGAGAAGAGCGCCGCCTTGATGTCTTTGTCGAGCGCATCGCATGCGCTGCTGTGAGCCTGGTCCGGAAACTTGCCCTTGAAGTCATCCAGACACTCCAGAGCCTCAGCCACGTACTTCAGCTCAAACAGGCAGCGAGCCAAGCGGAAGTGTGCCTTCAGATGAGCCGGGTTCAGGGACAAGGCCTTCAGACAGTCGCGCAGAGCATCGTAGTGATCCCCGTCCCTGAGCAGACCATGCACTTCACGTTACGTTTCAGACATGACACTAAACATCTGTTTTTCATGCATTGGTCAGTTTATCGTACCACTTTCTCTTCATGTACGCGGCGGCGCGGTTCCCGTACAGCATGGCGTTGTGTCCCGCTTCATGGATGCCCAGACTGTAGAGCTGTATGGCTTGAGTCCACTGCTGACGAGCAAACGCATCGTTAGCCTGCAGCTTGATCCTCTCCAGATGAGGAGGAAGATCGCCGGAGCCGCTGGAGAATACACAGCACAATAACATCATACGAACAAGACAGAGACAGAATCAGTGACGCACACATAAACCAGTCTTACCTGGAAACTTTAGCCAGTTTGAGGCGACTAGCAGGAAGATGAATCCCGTTCGACACACCGTTAGTCGTCTTCCCATTCTGCACCTCTGCCACGAACAAAAATGAGTCAGGAGCACGCGATTAGACTTCCTTGTCAGGTTATTTGTGAGTTTGAGAGTGACTCCGGATGTTTTAGTAACGTCTCTCATTTAAACTTCAGTAGTAGAGTTAGAAGTGATACATTTCTGGGAATCAAACGGTTTCAATCAATCGGACTTGAGATTAATTCTGAACTTGCAACTGCGAGAAAAAAAATTGTGAGATAAAAGGTTGCAATTAACATTTTTTTATTTACTGGCAGAAATGGCTTCCAGAGCATGATTACTGCCACATTATTTAGAAATAATAATTTTTATAAAAATAAAAAAATATATATATTTTTTTTATATATTTTCAGTTTTTAATTTAATTTAAAAAAAGTGTATTTTTTTTTTTTATTTTAATACACCAAGTTAAACTAAACTAGTCTTGGAAGCTAGCAAATATATATTATATACAGAAAAAATATTTATTGTATTAATTTTAGTTTTCGTAAGCTATAATAATCTTGCACTGCAAGATGTTAAACATTTTGAATCTAGTTGGATATTTAGCATCCAAAATAACATTTCTTGTGTACATAATACGTGCGTGTACTGTGTATATTTATAATGTATTTATTTAAAAAATATTTGCATGTACATGCTTGCATCTAAATTAATTTAACATAATTTCTTTTAATAAATACATGCATGTGTTTGTAATTTTACATGCATAATAAATATACAATAAACACACACATGAATGCGATTAATTATGAATGATTTTTCGACAGCACTAGAAATAAGCGAATTACTTTTTAAAATCGAAAAAAATAATCCCTAAGTACTAACATATAACTAATAAGATCTGTTTCTACGGCAGCATTCACATCTTACCCGATGATGTGTGGCATTTTTTGGGCAGCAGAAATGTGTACGGCCTCTGTTTGAACGTCAGATCAAATAAATAAACCTGCAAAGCAACAAGCAGTATTGCGTAACTGCGCTTCAGACATCTCTGTCAGTATCTCTCAGCAGCTAGCGCACTGGTTTACCTGCTCTCCTCCCATGTTCACCAGCAGCTCGGTGCCGTCAGGACTGAACGTGACGTAAGTGGCCACCAGAACTCGTAATCTGTTATTATAGTCGGGAAGCTTCACAGGTAAGTGACCTAGAAACAGAGGGAAACATCTGTAAAACCTGTTCCTTCCAAAGCAGAAGATCATCCACCGAGATACTGTGGACAAACCTGCCACATAGTACTGTCCAGCGCCGTCCGGTATCGACTTCTGCTTGTCACAGAACGTGTGAACACCGGCTGAGGTGCTCTGATTCATAGACTTCCTGCAAGAAGATCGAGGAGAGCGTACACACTAAAGAAAACACCCCTTAAAATCATCCCTCTTGGCTGCAGATAAGATTTTAATTAAACACAAGTGAATGAGAGGGGAAATGATTAACAAATAACATCTGCCTGTTCATTTACTAATAATGCACTGACCTGTGATTGTGGATCATTCTGATGTCATAGAGCCGGACGAAGGGCCCGCTGGCTCCCACAGCCATGTAGTTGTTGTCTCGAGGGTTAATGGCCAGACATTTGGCTTCTACAAGCTGCCCACAATACTCCGTCAGATCAATTAACACCTCGGATCGTTTACTGCTCTCTCTCAGATCATACTGCCTGATGGGAGAAAAACAGGCAGACTCGATGCATGCTGTGAAACGCGGCACAGGCTTCAGTAGCAAGAGAGAATTTAGATTTCACCATCAACTGAAATTAATAAAACGGTGCATACATTTTTAGCATTTGTGCAGCAAAATCCAGTCATTTCAGTAGGAATCTACATGATTCACTATCTTAAAGGTTCTTCCTCTCTTTCTAGTCTCTGTGCACAGCCAGCATAGACTGCTCTGTCAGCTTCAGGAATCAGTCCTCCGGAA
>JAUMHQ010000076.1:21769705-21782438 GCA_032361165.1 Enteromius paludinosus
ATAATAGGAGAATCACATTCTCATTCAGGATTACTGCACATGGCTACTTTTTAAATCACATTTATTTTGTGCAAAATCTACTTTTTTATCATTAAATACACACACACACAAAATGTACTTATATGTGTATGTGTGTTTATAACTGTGGTAATAATATAAAATCAGTAGTAAAAATAGAAGTAGAGTTTTAACAGTAATATATTACTGCTGTAAAAACACAGAATATGTTATACTTTTTATTCAATAGCAGCATTTAATTTGATAATCACACTACATCACTATTATCATTCAGCTGCATTTATTTATTTTAATTTAAATGTAAGATTTTTTTTCCATCAACTCCCAAACCCTGCAGTGTGTCCTCAACACAACAGGGGCTTCACAAACCCTGATTAGTGAATCTGAGCTCTGCGTACCTGATGACCCCGTCCTCCGCCGCGCTCCAGAAGGTGTTGGGCCACATGGGTGCCGTCGCTATGCGCTTCACACGGTTCGTGTGCTCCGAGAACATGTGAATGGTCTCCTTCGCCTCCAGGTCATGAACGTGCACTTTAGTGTCTGCAGCTCCTGTGATTAAGATCCGGTCCTCGGAGTGAGGTAGGAACTAAAACACACACACAATTCACGGATGAGAATGCTCTTTCTGATGCGTTTACTAGACGCAGAAGAAAACTGGATCTCACCTTCACTGAGAAGATGTTGGCTGCGTGTCCGGTGTGCATAGTGATGAGCTTGGTGTGTCGGAACGGATCCCAGATGATGGCATGCTGGTCATCTGAACCTGAGGCCAGGAGACTGCAGAGAACAAACCCAGTGAGTGTATGAAGAGACACAAGACGTGAGGAACTCTGGGATTGAACACTGAACTTACTCTCCTCTCTCGTTCCACTCCAGACAGTTAACACAGCCAGAGTGACCCTGAAAACAGATCACAGAGTACGAGACTTCACATTCGTCTATTCTAAAAAGAACTTTTACTTTTTTTAAATGCAAAAGATTATAATGTGGGCCTCAGGGAAAATAAATTAAGTAATAAAAAATGTCTGCTATTACTATACTGATACATGTTTTCATAGTTAATCATCATGTGACTGGAGAGCTAAATAAATATAACACAGGGTGATTATAGTAAACTGGAACTAGAACTGAAACTAAAAAAAAATAAATAAATCATACTAGAAAAAAACATTAAAAAAAAATAATAAACCCATTAATATTTTAGTAAAATCCAAATAAAATCAAATAAATAAATATATATTAGTGCTGTCAAATGATGAATCACGATCTGAGTGCGTAATGTGTATTTATTATGTATAAATATGCTGTTTATATATTAAATATATTCATATAGACCATAAAATAAATGTATATATACATATAAATATTTTCTAAATATATACTGTATGTGTATGTTATTATATATACATACTAAACACTGTACGCATTTCTTATGTAAACCTTTTTTGATTAATTATTTGACAGCAACATACAGTATTCAGGGAAGCCGGTTAGCCCAGAATTGCACATTAAGAGCGTTCTTCAAAATGTTTTTTAAGGAGAAAATGTTTAAACCATATTCTGGCCTCACTGTTGTGTCTGTGCATGCTGTATAACACTGTGTATATTCTCTTAATGGTTTTCTAGGTGCATTCATATTCTGAGTTCATCTGCTTGCTTGTGTATAGTACACTGAACTCAGGCTGTTAATGTCACTTTTTTTGTCATCCTCAATCATTCATCAGTCACCTGTAGCTCAGCCTCCAGCCCCAGACGCTTTATAAACGGGTCGGTCACATGATAGTGTCTCTGGAAGTCCAGAGCCCGGTTCTCCTGCACACACACACACACGATACGAGAGTTACACACACTTGTACTGCTGATACTGCTTTACTGTAGTGTTGTAGATTCTTCAGACATTCTCCTGTGACGTTCACACGGGACATGAGGGTGAGTGAACAGTGAAGCGAAATACTTATTCCGTTAAATATTTACACATTTTACTAAGACTAATGAATGACTACAAGTCGACCAGGCAAATCTTCAGGTTTTCACATTGTACAAAACATTCTGTGAGTAAATAAAGAGGTTTACGCTGCTCACCCGGATCTGGCGGCGCAGGAGATCACTCGTGACGTTCCGCAGGGACATGGTCTCACAGCACGTCATCAGGACGCCGGAGACCTGCGATCATCTGAGATGCAATACAAGCCTCTCGGAGAGGCCGAGCTTCTGGAGCGCTGAACACAACCAGAACAACGGCAGGTAGAGTCGTTCAGGAGAAAACACTGAGGTTAGTTACCACTTCATTATCTCTTTCTTAATTACTGTCGGTGTATATGTGTTAGGACTACAGGTTTGATTTGTTTCCATGCACTGGTCAGTCATGAGATTATTAATGCTATTTGTTTTTCAGAAGTGTGTTTTTTTTCACACTAGTAGAAGAAAATATGCATTTTAGTGTAAAATACATTACTTCGTTCTTTCATTAAAGTTGCAATGCATATATTTAAAGGCAGTCAATTTTTTCTCCATTGCAACAGCGCTTTATAAAGTGATATTTTGCTTGCAAATGTCTCTTCTTTCAGACGACTGGAAAGAAAAATAGTGGAAAAAACATCCAAAATACACTTTTAAGAGTTTATTTTATTGCAGAGTTCTTGTAAGCTTTAGTTTTATTCCTCTTTATATTCTGCAGGTTTATTTATAATTCACACTTATTTATCCAACGTCTTACTGTTTGTTTTGTGTTGACAGTATTTATAAAAATGCACTCATTCTTTAAAAAAAACCCTGATTTTATACAATATTCTTATTACAGCATATTTAAGATAATGGATTCTACAACACTTTAGAACATCTGTTATACTACAAAATGTCTACTTAACCAGCTGGGGAAGCGTGGTGAGATCTTTTAGTTAATTTCTTTCCTTAACATCACTTTTTATGAATTGCTAAGGAATTATTACACATTATACGCATAGAGTGATGTACACAAAGCGTTATTTTCCAGTGTAGTTTACCAAGCAGGCCTTTTACCTTTATAATCAGCCTAAATAAACGAGTTTACAGCGTGTATATATATTTACCTGGTTTAAAACGTGATTAATCTGACTGTCAGCTGATTTGACGCGAACACAAAAACATAAACAACTAGCGTTAGCATTAGCCGACTAGCAGCGACTCAAAACTACACATTCACACAAAAGCAGACACTTCTGACAGCAGCCAGCAGCTAACTGATCACTCCAGACTGTTTAAAGCAAATTTTGATGAAAGAGAAGCACCTATGAGTAAAGTACAAGTAATATCGTCTTATTTACCTCAGAGTCCGGCCTTTTCTCTGCGCAGCTCGATGACGGGATGTTTACGCCGTGTTTACGTATGCGTTCAGTTATCGATTCAGTGCTTTAACTATCCGCTGAGTTATGCCTATGAGGGATATGCCTACATCACTAACAAATCACTAGTTGTGGTGAAGCTTTGGTGAGATGTTGAAGCCACATTACTAACCAGCTTCCTTGACTGGGCGCTGACAGCTCGGGTTGCCAGATCTGCGGGAACACATCCCTTTCGTCACATACGGACACTTTCGATTTAATTTTAGATTACTTATTCGTTTCATATACACTACCAGTCAGAAGAGTACGATTTTAAATGTTTAAAAGACTTCCAAAATAGAGCAAAACAGTAATCTTGTGAAACATTTCTACTACTTAAAATGACTGAGTCACGTGATTTGGTTGCTCATTAATTATTATCAGTTCACTTGTAGCATTATTTGATGAATAGAAGATCAGCATTTATCTGAAAAAAAAAAAGCTTTTGTAACATTTGCAGGTTTTTAAGGAAATAAATAATGGAAACCAATACATTTATTTAGCAAGGATGCTTTAAATTTTAAATTTATCATGTTACAACATATTTATTTTTCAGATAAATGCTATTCTTTTGAACTTTTTGTTAATTAAGGAAACCTGAATAATTCTACCCCGCTGTTTCTAACATTAATAAATAATAATTTACTAATTGTATGTACATTATTTAATTGCATGTATGTAATTGTGATGTGTTATATTCATAAAGATCATGTTTTTTATTTTTGGGAATACTACTCAAATAACGCTTATAACTTTGAAGGAATATCTGGAAACCTTCATATGTTCTCAAGGCATTTCCTGTTTTAGCAGAATGCACCATTACAAAATACAAGTCACTAGACATAACCAAGTGAATAAACAAAGCCTCTCAAGTTAGAGCAAATAAAACCACTGCACATGCATTGCAGAACACTTCTTTAATTTGTCAAAATATGCATCAGCACAGAGAAAGATATATGTGTGAGTAGTAATGGAGATATTAGTTTGTTCCAGCAGATCTTCACATCAGTACTTCTTGATCTGAGACACTTCATGCAGGTAGGCGATGAACAGCTTGGTTCCCTCGATGTAGTTGTATCTGAAAAATAAGACATTAAACAGTGAATGAATGTGAATGAAGAGAAGCTCTCCAGCAGACGGCAGAAGCTCCAGGGACCTGCTGATCTTCTCATTCTGTGAGTGCAGGCCGTCGTCGAAGCCTCCGATGGGCAGCATGATGATGCTCTTCCCTGTGACGTCCTGGAAGGTTCTGGCGATGGGAATCGTGCCTCCCTCTCGGATCAGATCCGGCTCCACGCCAAACACTACGAGACACAGAGACTCTTATCAGTGCTTCAAAGCAGAAAAACTCCAAAAGGAAACCACACACACTCCGAGCAAGCTCAAAGCGTGAGTACAGATGTGTAATACTTTGCCAAGTAGCTGAAATAAGTCATTTTAAGTTCAAATTTAATTAAATTTTAATTAATCTTTATTTTAAGCAACTTTTATATTTTGCACACGTTTTCTACTTGAAATTTTACTGTTTGGTTTTAAAGATTATTATAGTTAACTAAAACTTTAACCTTTAATGGTGAAAATAAGTGAAAAATTAAATTATTAATTTAATTTATATTAAATTATTGCAGCTAGTTGCCAATTTCTAATTTTAATTTCTTTGTTTTTGTTTTTTAATTAAGTTGATGTACTAAAACAACTGAATCTCCAATATAAATATATCAAATTAATGTAGACCTCTCTGAAAATATTTCACATTTTCCTGTAGTTTAACATTTAGTGCTAAAATAGCAAAAACTAAATAAACTAATAATTAAGAATTAATGAAAATATGCCATTTTAAAATATAATTGTATCTTAATAATAATTTCCAAGTAGCACTCGATGTGAATTGAATCTATGTACTCATGAAATAATTAAGACTCTGAGATTCAGAGCAGAAGGGAAGTGTGTGGACCTCTCTTGACCGCTGCTTTTCCGGCTTCGTACAGCGGATGTTTGGGATCGGCCAGCCAAGGCTTGGCTCCGATGACCATCGTGACGTTGAGTTTGTTGGGACTCTTGCGCTTCGCAAACACAGAGTGTAAATAATCAGTCACCTGGGGTTAAAAAAGCTCCGGTTATAACATGAACATTCATTTCTACTAGAGACGGGTGATATGACCATAAAATTACATCACAATATTTCTGGAATTTATTGCGATAACAATATCAACGACGATAGTTCAGGGAATCCTGTTTCTTTAGAGAAAAGCGTTATCTTTCCTATTTCTACCTATTATTACTCAATACACTGGTAATGTATTGACTGTTTAAGTCATACCAGAAGCAAGAGGGCAAGTTCATTTGGAGAAAAAGCATGTCAATAAATGATATCTTGAGACGTTTCTTTTATGCACTGTACAGCCCTAATTTCTTCTTCATTTAGTGTTATATTTCTACTCAATTTCACGTCCAAATTCTGTGATGTTGCTATGCATCGTTGTGCAGAGAAGAACTAGTCTTTATCATTATTATCGCAGGAGGAGCAATTCTTATCGTGGGAAGTATTTTACTGGTATTTCTCAAACGGTGTACACATGAGAAGCTTCATCTTGACCTGTTTTTCCACCACGGCTGGGTCCATGTCAGGAACCTGGCGGATAGAGAACTTGGCGATGACTTTGGCCGGGATGACGGTCTTGGTGCCGGGCGAGGAGAAGGCTCCCTCGATGCCGTGGATCGACACGGTCGGGTGACGCCAGCGATGGGAAAGAAGATCCACCTGATGGAGCCGAGAAGGAGAAAAGTTTCCTTGAACACAGCTTGAATATTGAGTAGGTGAGGAACTGTTCCTTTAACACCTTGCGCTGTACTCACTGCACTGCTCTTTAGACAAATATCTGCTGTTAGAAATAAAGCTGCTTCACGACACCATTGAAGAACCTTTTCTGTCTAGAAAAGAAACATCTGAAGAACCTTTCTGTTTCACAGAAGCTTCTTTGTGGTGAAAGAAGGTTTATCTGATTATAAGAAGGTAAGAAAGAGACGGTTCTTCTGTGGCATCGCTGTAAAGAAGCTTTATTTTTAAGAGTGTGCTGCTGGAAAAAAATGATCACGTCTGAGAAAGGTTCATGTTTTTTACAATGAAAAGACATTTAAACCAAAGTCTAAACGAAATACTTGCAATTAAATGAAATAAGTTACAGACAGGGTTATAATAAACTAAAATTAACTAGTTATGTATTATTTTATTTCATTTAGTTGACAAGGTAGCAGTTCTCATTTTTGTTTTAGTTTATTTTTTTTACTAAAACAACAAACTGAAATAAAAAAAATATTCAGAGAGATATTTAGTTGTTCTAATATAGTTTATAGTAATATAGTTTAAATAATTTTAGTACTAAATGACAAAAGACTAAAGCTAGACATTTACTATAAAAAATAAACTTGACTCGACTCAACTTTACGAACATAACAAACTAAAACATAAAAGAAATTAGTAAATAAGAAATAAACCAAAATATATATTTCATTTAAAACAACTTGTTTCATTTGAGTCAGCTTAGCAGCATTTCTGTGTTTGGTTTAGTTTAGTTATCGTGTTTCTTGCCTTGTTGCTGTACATGAGCTGGCTCAGGCCGATCTCGCTCTGGAAGCTCTGGAGATCAAACTCGATGTCTTGGTACATCTTCCACTCCTCGTCAGACAGATGAGCCACCGCCTCTCTGATGCCGGGGATCAGGATCTTCCCGCTCGGGCTGATCAGTTTATCTGAGGAACAACACTGCTGTTTTTATCTGGAACATCTGGGACGGTAAAGAGCGAGTGGTTTATAAGCACCTAAGATGCCGATGAGGTCCGTCATGGGCTCTATCACCGTTCCTCCGTATAGCCCAGAGTGAAGATCCTTCTTAGGTCCCTCCACCTGCGTCATCAACACAGAAACATCTCAAACGAAAGACTTCTCAGGAGAACTGCTTTGACACGCCACAGACCTCTTACATGACATCTCAAGTCAGTTTAACCCACGCTGAGTCTGTATTTCACTATCCAGTGAAATTTACTCTGCATCGATTTTGTGTTCATTTTTTATCAATTAATTTTTGTTAGTTTAACTGGAAATCGAATCAATGTTGCAGTTTTTTAGTAAAATTTAAATGATAATGGTTTTTTGTAAATGTTTTGAATGATTTTTTTATTTCTATATTTTCTATTTTAATTTTTATAGAATTTTGTTCTATAAGAGAGAGAGAGAGAGTTTAATACAAATATTTTTTTCTATTATATTATTTCTATTATTTAATTACATTTTTATTTTATTTTATTTTTAAATGTCATTAGTATTTATTTATTTTATAATTATATTAATATGAATTATACTAATTCTAATTAATTATTAATAAAATAGCTAATTAAATGTATTTATTTTTGTTTGTTTTAGTTAACTATAGTAATCTTAAATTGAAATCATAATTGTTAAAAAAATAATAATTTTTTTTATAAATATTATTTTTTTTAGTTAAATCAACTTTTAAAAATCATACGTATTTATTGGTCTATTTTTTTGTAAATTTGAAAACTATAAATGTTCACGGTTTATTATTTTCACCCATTTTTTTTCTAGTGTGATTTTTGCCAAATTGTATTGAATGTAAATAATATCCATCTGATTTCCAACATAACAAATTAACCCAGATTTTTTACCATAAAACAAGTCTCAAGCACACGTATGAAATATAAACGCATCTGAATAATGTGCTCTCTGGACCTCGGCGAAGAAGTAGCAGTTTCCTCTGGTGCCGTAGGTCAGCGCCGGGCGCTTGCTGAGCCAGACACAGTCAGAGATGATGATATAATCCACATCAGAGAAGAAGGAGTCTTTCTGAGCCACTATCAGAGCGTCCAGGCCGTTAGAGCCGGTCTCCTCCATCCCCTCAATGATAAACTTCACATTCACCGGCAGATCCTGACAAACACAGTCAAACCCTGATCAGAGGCTCAGTGTTAAACCCACCATGTTTCTTTTGATTTCAGAGTCTTACGATGTTCAGGGCTTTGTAGACCTCCACCGTATGAATCCAGGCCAGAACCGGTGCTTTATTATCAGACGCTCCTCTTCCATACAGATTTCCTACAAATATAACAATCATATTATTTCCCTGCAGGCCAGAAACTCAAACTGTCACTAAAGCTCCACTAAAGCTATCCCTTTTAGACTTGGACTCTATTCATTTACTTTTTATTTGTTATTATTATCATCAAAGGCAAAAAAAAGCCTCTAGCTTGCTTTATTCTTTTCTATCTGTTTGAATTATTATTATTTATTTATTTGTTATATAATAAAAAACGTGTACTATGTTGAGCTAACTGAGACTTATAGCACTTGTGTATCATTACTCTTGTTGATTTTGATTGATTCTATTGTCTTCATTTGTCACTTTGGATAATAGCATCTGTTAAATGACTACAGGAAATGTAAATGCCTCTCATGATACTGAAATGAGACGTGTTCAGGGTTACCGTCGATGTCTGTGAGCTTGTACGGGTCTGTTGCCCATCCGTCCTCTCTCTTGGCTGGCTGGACATCCACGTGACCGTAAACACAGACGGTGCGTTTGCTGGGGTCTTCGCCGAACTGAGCCGTGACCACTTTAGGAAGATCAATGCTGCTTCCGTTGACCAGCTGAAGGAGACACGGACACCACATTAGCTTAAAGTGACCCTGGTATAGATATATGAACATTCATGTAGTGTGTAACTCAGCTCTAAGTAAATACAAACATCCTGCAGAGTTTTGATTCTGAAAGTGCACCATGTATAATCAAAGGCTACAGCTAGTAAGAGAAGCTCATTTTCTGACCGGCTGTGTGCCGATGTCCAGCATTTCCACGCGTCCTCCGATGAGTCTGAGTTTCTCGGCCGTCATGTCCATCATTCTGTGCAGCTCGGATCTCTTCGTAACATCACTGGAGTCACTCTCCACAGAGATCCACTGCCTCAGAGTCTGAAACAGACAGAATATACCAGCTTCAGCAGAACCAGAGTCAGTCTGACCTCAATAAGAACTGAACCAGAATCAGTCTGAACCGAACCAGAACTAAACCAGAGTCAATCTTAACTCAATGAGAACTGAACCAGAACTGAACCAGAGTCAATCTGACCTCAATCAGAACCAGAGTCAGTCTGACCTCAATCAGAACTGAATCAGAACTGAACCAGAGTCAATCTGACCTCAATGAGAACTGAACCAGAGTCAATCTGACCTCAATCAGAACCAGAGTCAGTCTGACCTCAATCAGAACTGAACCAGAACTGAACCAGAGTCAATCTGACCTCAATGAGAACTGAACCAGAGTCAGTCTGACCTCAATCAGAACTGAACCAGAACTGAACCAGAGTCAATCTTAACTCAATCTGAGCTGATCCAGAATCACTCTGACCTCAACAGAACTGAACCAGAGTCAATCAGAACTCAATCAGAACTGATCCAGAATCAATCAGAACTCAATCAGAACTGATCCAGAGTCAATCAGAACTCAATCAGAACTGAACCAGAGTCAGTCTGACCTCAATCTGAACTCAATCAGAATTGAAATCAATGTAAACTGAACCGATAATTTAAAAAAAAGAAAAAAAAGAATAAATTTACTAAAACAAGGGAACAATTTACTAAAGTTATTAAATAATTTACTAAAATAATGGAACGATTTTCGTGTTCAGGGTTACCGTCGATGTCTGTGGAAACATTTGGAAACAATTTACTAAAACTTGGAAATTATTTACTAAAATGATGAAGCAATTTACTAAAACAAGGGACCAATTTACTAAAATGAGGGAAGGAATAGCAAATAATGGCCATAATTTATCTATAAAGAGGGAACGGATTCACAAAATAAGGCGGCAAACTCTTAATTCATGGCTACTTCCATCTGTGTGTCATGAGCAGAACTCTTTCTTCATCAACAGTCTGTGCTGACAACAACAAAACTATAAAACACAAAGAGAAGCATCTTATCTGAGCTTAAATAAACGTCTGTATTTCTACGATCTGTTGTGTTTCAGAAGAGATAAGAAGCATCAATAACCAGCGGTGATGATGTCACTGGAGGAGATGGACTTATCACAGACATGTAACGCAATCCTTAACTCAATTAGTCCACATTTAGATATTATACCAACATCCCAAAAAAGAAATACCTCGACAAATTGCTCTTCATGGCTGTTGACGTATTGTGTCAGCTCCTCAAATCTGAAGGAAGACACTCTGGAGCACAGAAGAAGAAGAGCAACTAAACTAATGCTGGTCGTCTGTGGAGAGCAAACAGAGTTGTGAGATGAAGAATGACATATTCTTGTTCTCAGAGGAAGGCTTTAAGAGAAATGAATTAACCTACCATATCTAGATGCTTAGCTTCCGAACAGCTCAGTGCCGTCCCATCGCTGCGAGGCGTGTTAAATAGTTCTCATCCTAGGTACCTCCCGCGGAGATAAGGTCACTGAAGTCTCCTCAGCATGGAAAAAAACAGCTTATAGCTGCCAAAATGAGTTCTCTCGCTAGCAAACAATCCCTGAAGCTCACGCTGAGCTCAATAACAGCATTCCACAGCTCAAAGACTCACTGATGAAAGGAATAATGTCAACATATGACTTGACGAGTCGAGTTTGACTGAAGATTAGGTCTTGTGTGAATTGAATATGATGAAGCTTATGTAGCAGAATATGGAAGTTTGTGCTCCATGGGATTAAAATATTAAAAAGGTCATTGTGACAATTCAGAGAAAAAAATTAAAATGTTTAATTGTGAGATAAATGAAGAGTTCTGAGGGGGAAGAAAAAACATAATTGTGCAATATAACACTGGAATTGCAGGAAAAAAGTCAGAAGTGAAAAAAAAACAAAAACAAATTAGATTATAAACTCAGAATTGCACAAAAAGTCTTAATTGCACATTTTTAAATATATATTGTGATAAAAAACTAATTTGTGAAATATTAAGTTGAATGCAGAAAAAGTCATGATTGTGGAAAAAAAGTCATAATTGCAAGAAACAAAAATTCAATTTGAAAGAAAGAAAATAGTCATATTTGCAAGATATAAACTCAGAATTAAAAGAAAAAAAAAGATTTTAAGGACAAATTCTGAACACTGGAATTGCATGAAAACAGTCGTAAAATTGTGAGTTAAATCAGGCTTGTAAAAAAAAAAAGTCAGAATTTTGAGATTATAAACTTGGACTTTTGTCTCACAATTATGACTTTTTTCTTGCAATTGAATTTTCATTTCAAAACTTCACTAAACTCAGAATAACACAAAAACTAAATAGCAAATTGTGAAAAATTGTGAGAAAAAAAACTAAGTTGTGAAATATAAACTCAGAATTGCGAGACAAATGTTAAATGGCAAAATGGTGAGCTATAAAGTCAAAATTGCAAAAAATATATAAATTGCAAAATATAAATTAAACTTCGAGAAAAGTCAGAATTGTGAGAAAAAAATAAATAAATTGCAAAATTGCGAGAAGTCATATTTGCGAGAAAAATATATACAAATTTTGAGACATAAACTCAAAAAAATCTAAATTGTGCAATATAAATTCAGTTGTGAGATATAAACTGCTTTATGCTACGTGGTTGCTAAGGTGTTGAAGCGGTTTCTAGGGTTCTGCTAAATAAAGTTTCCAAAGCATTTCATGTGTTGGGAGTGATTTGGACTGATAAATGTTTAGCTCCTGCAATAGATTAGAGATCAGAAATCCTTAAGTCTAATCAGCTGTAGAAAGACTTGTCAAACTATAATGAGCTTGACCTACTCATGTGGTTATAAGAATACAGTAGTGTACAGTAGAGATGATTTGATGAACGGATTCAGAATGATGATCACAGGGGGCCTAATTAGAGCATGAATTGTGCTGACGGGGTCGGTGTGGAGCTCTGAAATATTTCCGTTCCTTTTAACTTGTGCATCCAGCACAAATAATAACTTTCACCAGCAGGCTGCATAAATCCTGCGTGTGTTGCATATGCTTTTTACATTCCTTCCAGATTAAACTACAGTAAATAAGGTTAGTTCTGGAACTCTGACCGCAAAACACTGGATTAGTCAAGAAAGAGATTAAGTTCACCAAGCAAAGCTTTTTTAGGAGCTTGTGTGAAGTGTGTTGATGTTTCAGAGGAAAACCACCAGATGGTGCTCTTAAGAAGAGGATCATCTTCATCTACATCTACTTTTATGATCAAGTAGAGCCACAGGGTGTAGATTTCCTTTATGTTTATTTCATTTCTCATTATATTTGTATTTTTTACACACACACACACACACACACATGTCTGGTTTGCTATCCTAATGGGGACTCTCCATAGGTGTAATGGTGTTTCTAC
>JAUMHQ010000076.1:21782538-21798968 GCA_032361165.1 Enteromius paludinosus
CTGTCATACCCATGTCATTATACACATTTGTGTCCTCATAAACCACATAAACCCGCACACACACACACACACACACATTTAAATCAGTGTAAATGTGTCCGTTTTTCTTTCATGGAAGCACAGAAGGTTTTTAAGTGCTGCTGAATTAATTTCATTTGTTTATTTCCAAAAACCGGAGCTCACTTCTCTTTGCGGTGTTTGACAGTTCTCAGATTCCAGTGTGACGTTTGCAAAGAAGAGACACAATTTTTGAAATGTGTGCAAGCAGCTAAAAAACCTAAGGATAGAAGCAGCTAAAGAGAATGAAACAAATAAATAAAAACCTGTATAAACCTGGCAGAAAACCTGATCAGAAGAAGAGCCCCCTCTTCATGTTTACATGTTGAACCTGCAGCTGTTCATGCAGGACTCACATGTTTTCAGAACAAACAGTGTTCAGTCAGGTTTTTATTGTTGACCTGAAACAGCTGATATTTCCTCCTCGAGCTGTGTCTGATAGGACTTTATCTCCCGGCCTCTGGAGTTAATGTGTGAGCCACTCTTCTAACCCAGTTGTGAAATGGACCGGCCTTGAAGGACCTTCTGGGAGGGTTTTGTGAGAAAGCAGCTTATCTCAGCTCAGAGGCAGGTATAAAACCCAGCACTCAGCGGTCAGAGCCAGCGTGGATTTACCTCAACCTGGTCTTCATCATCATCATCATCCTCTTCAGTCTGAGCAGCTCTCATCAACATGGGTGTCGCGTACAGCGTGGGAGAGTAAGTAGTGCTCCTTTACCGTTCCCAATCACTCTTAAATAAAGCTTTTAATCAGCCGTGATCCTTTAACATCCACTCAGGCTCTTCACTAAAGCTTCTTTACAGAGGAACGCGAGTCTTCAAGCTCTCTTAACTACTGCTCACTCAAAGCTGCTTTGGGGAAATGCATTCAGCTCATTTATTTATTTCCAAATGATTTATTTCTGAATGAAAATGCTTCTATTTTGCACCAATAAACAAATGAATAAAAAAATGGACAGAAGTTCAAAAATGTACATGGAGACATAAAATATGTATGTGTTATAACATAATAAAATAAAATAAACATGAACTAAAATTAAATAAAAGTAAAATCTGAAAAAAAAAAAAATAAATCTAAATGTCACTAATAAATAAAAAATAAAATAATGAAATGAATCCAAATATGAACATGCGCTAGTATATGATGATATAACACAATGTTTAAAAACTTTGATTTTTAATAGTGTAGTTTGAAGAATTAATGAAAGTAGAATTAAAATGGAATACGTGCGTATGAAGCTGCTGCAGGTGTGTTTTGTATAAATTACACAGAAATATATTATACGAGATATTTCCAGAAGCAATATTTGAATTTTACATGTAATGCATTAAATTTAATGAATGGATGAATCTCGACCATAATTCAGTTCAAAGGAAACTTTTACCAAAACTTCTTATCCAGACGAGTGAAAGCTGTTTTGAGAAAAACACATAAAAAAATGCGCAAGCAACACAGCCTGCAGATGAGAGATAAACGTGTAAAGTTTCTGACTGGGAAGGAGACGACATCTAATCAAGCGTTTCTTGCAGGGTGTGTAGAATTCTGGGCTCTGTTCCACTCAATTCCAGCAAAGGCCTCTGACGAAGCGTGCGAATTAGCTGTGGATTGTTTTCTCTTCCTGTGACGTTCTTGTGAAAGTGGATTGAATATGATTTCCAGATGTTTGGAACAATAGCGGCGGGGGAACTGTGTAACCCCGGGCTGTCGAAGCATGCGCTGTTGAAACATACATTTCTAGTAAATGCACTGAATTCCAGCGAAACAGCTTCAGACGAGAGCCTCTAAACTCAGACTCGATGGGTTTGCGTCAGAGAAGCACGCTCTGCATGTCTTGCCTCTGGGTTTGTGTGACGCAAAGCCAAGCTTTCTCGGGTTCTCAAGCCTGTCTTCTGCTTCTCTTCAGAGTGGATCATCTCTACACGTTCTTCGTCCAGTGGTCTCCAGAGACCATCTACAGTAAACACAGCAGTAAAGCAGACTTCCTCAGTGTCCATCCGCATGTGTTCGGCTCTTTGCTCCACAGCCCTGCCTCCAAAAAATGGGAGGTGAGTGTTCCGCAGCACAATCAAGCATCTGCACAAAGATCAACGAGGTGCGCTGAGCTTGAGTACTGCTTGCATTCATTAAATGAGAGGTTTAGTGCAGTCGCAGTATAATTTGGGGTACATTTCACATCAAAACCTGTAAACACAGAATGCTTTTCTAAATAATACAACTGCTTCGAGTTGATCTGTGAACTTCTCTCTGATAGCAGCAAAGAGTAATCATTAAACAGCTTTACTGCTAATATAGTTCACAACATTTGGCCTTGATCCAATCTTGTTTTCCTGATAGCCCCACCTCCAATTTTAATATTTAATAATTAACAAATATTTACAAAAATATACCAATATAAAATTACGAAAAGAAGAATAATGAGAAATGCAAAGAGATAAAAAAAACCAAAAAAAACCCCACACATATATATAAATATATAGATGGATGGATAGATAGGTAGTTTAAAATATATACATTTTTAAAAATGATTAAAAGGCTAGTAAAATTACTATTTTGCCAAAATTAAAGTAACTATGAGAAATACAACGTTTCTCATTTTTCGACAAGAAAAACTGCAATAAAAATTAACAAAAAAAGAAATAAATTTTATATATATATATATACATATGACAAATGCAATTTCTCATTTTTCATAAATAAAATTTAAATAAAATTAATTACAAATTAAATAAAAATGTATAAAGACATATAATATATAGTTTTTTTTAATTATTAAATGACTAATGAGAATACTAATTTACAAATTATACCTGAATATACAGAATGTTTGTGAACAGGAGTAAAATTTCATATTTTCCTATTTGAAAGAAAACTCGGTCTGTTGTATTCGGATCATAGAAATAAACCGAATACAGATCATCTTGACGTATTGATTAGTTTAAAAGCTGTAAAACTGTAATATAAAGGCAATTTCAAGCACAAAATGTCTGTGTGAGAATATTTCTCAAGAAATCTGTAAAACCTGATGAGATGTGCCCCGAATGCTAGAAGGATCCAGCTTTTCCCATCTTTCTCTGATGCATTAATAGAAATGCACACATTAGAGATTAGAGATAATAAAAAGATGAATTACTGAGTGTATGTTCTCACGGGTGGAGGAAGAAAACCTCTCCCAAACGCAAGCGGCGACATGCTTTTTCATCAAACTGCAATAAAACAGAAAAATATATTTTCTTCAGCTACTGCAGCTGCAACGCAACTTTTGTCCTGTTAGCAGCTAAAATACTGCCATTCAAAATATTACAAAAGAACACAATATTTATACTGTTTAAAACATACTAATACTAATTTGCCAAAAATAATTGAACTATGGACCATTTTTCATTTTTAATAACTAAAACTGAAATAAAAATGTCTAAAAAATATCTAAAAGTTCTAAAGGACTCATAATTTGGCAAAAGTAACTGAACTAAAATGAAAGGATCTCCTTCCATGTTTTGCCAGCGTTCTCATTAATGAAGTATTTTCTGTGGGTGGGTTTTTCTGCGAGCAGCGACACGCTTGGATCAGCCCATATTTGGCAGGTCTTCCTCTTCTGACACTCTTACTGCGAAATGAAAGTACAGTTGAAATGTGAGCCAGGGGCAAACCCACGAGTGTAGAGGAGGAGAAACAGCGTATAAACACACGAGCCCTGTCAAACACGTTCAGAGCGATCACACACCATCAGTCGACATGAGGCCAGTGCAGCAGAGCATCAAGATCTTATACTTCGCCAATAAATCAGAGGAGCCCTTCGTGGAGGTGAGCAGTGAAGCTCAGTCTGTGAGGGACTCCCGAGGCTAAACACAGGCTAAAGCCTTTTATTCTGTCTTTTCTTCAGATCGTGACGGTGAAACAGCAGAAGAAGCGCTGTCCGAGCATCTGCAGCTCTGCTGACTCTGAATCGGAGGACCTTCTGCCCGTTTTAACTGAGCACAGCCAGATCCTCAGCAGGCATCACCTCGAGCAGGTCAGTGTGCTTTTATCACACGCACCGCACCGATGAATGAATGACAGACTGATACGAGGATGTGTGATGAAACACATTTACAGCATTAGACAGCAACACATTATCAGTTTGACCTTTATGCCTAAAATCATTAGATCGTGTTCCATGAATATATTTAGTAAACGTCTTACTGTAAATATATCACAACTTCATTTCTGATTAGTAATATGCCTTGCTAAAAACTTCATTTGAACAACTTTAATTGGGGATTTCTTTGCTCCCTCAGATTCAGAGTTTCTAATAGTTGTGTCTCAGACAGATATTGTCCTCTCCTAACACACCAGACATCAGCGCAGAGATGATTTATTCAGATTTTACTAATGGCTTTGTGTTGTGCTCCATGTACAGTATATACATTGAAATAAACGCAGATGCATGAAAGTATGATTGATAATGTGCTCTTACAGCTGATTGAAACATGCACTGAAGGTGTCTGATGCACGCTGGACTGATGAGTGTGTGTGTGTGTGTGTGTGTGTTCTCAGCTGATGAACGAGATCCCGGCGAGGACGCAGGGTTACTCCTGGAAGCTGGTGTACAGCACATCAGAGCACGGCACCAGCCTCACGACCCTGTACCGACAGATGAGAGAGTTAGACCGGCCCGTCCTGATGGTCATCAAAGACACAGACGACCAGGTACAGCAGTAGACAAATTCTGCTGGGTTTGAACTCTGTATTAAATCTATAAATATATGCTAAACAAAATATATCTTACATTTAACCTGACAGATGACTTCATCATTTATAGTGTATAGAATGTATTTTTATTCTCTAGTGTTTAGGTGTCAATAAACAAACTGTGCAAAGAACAGTGCTATTAACACCCTGCAGCGTTTTGACCAAAAGGTCTGTTGTTCTGAATCCTCAGGTTTTTGGAGCGTTCTGCTCCGAGCCGTTCAGAGTCAGCAGCTACTGCTACGGGACGGGAGAGACCTTCCTCTACAGCTTCAGTCCAGAGTTTCAGGTGAGAATCACCGAGCGTATCCTCTACGCTTCTGCTTCTGCTTCGGGTTCTGACTGTGGTTCTGGTTCCTCTGCAGATCTTCCGCTGGAGCGGAGAGAACTCTTACTTTGTTCGAGGATTCCTGGACTCTCTGCAGATGGGAGGAGGAGGGTGAGTCCTTCATCATTACTCAGCATCACATCCAGCTGCGACAACCTTAGTGTCTCTTTTCTCAGCAAGGCTGCATTTCTCACAAATACAGTCAAATATTATCACAATTTACAAAAACTGTTTTCTGTGTGAATCTGTGTTCAAGTGATTGAACTGATTTACTGCTCAACACACATTTCTGATTAAGAAAAAATACTATTTTTATGAAAACAGTGATACATTTTATTTTTCAGTGTTCTTACATGAATAGTTCAGCTTTATTTGAAATAGAAACATTAAAAATCAATATAAAGGCATCGTTGATGAATGCAAGCATTTTTGCAACCATGCACACCTCTGATGCTGGAACGCTATTCATAGGACTAAAGAGGAAGTAGTTTTACGCTACTGTTCGCCGCTTCTTCTTTCTGAACGGGAAAGTGTAATAAAAGTCAACGGTCGTTCTGTCATCTTTTACTCTCTCATTATGTTCATCCTCCCGTTTAACACAACATTACATCATATCTCAGCTTCTGCTTTTGAAAAAATGAAACCACATTCGTACTCCAGATAAGATCAAATTAAATTCTGATTTTATTACCCTGAAATTATTTCATTTAATTGTTTTTGACAAACACGACAATCTGAGCTGATTAAATACGTTTGTTATGATCGGACAATATCTGTCTGTGATACAACTGTCTGAGGGTGCAAAAATATCGAAATAATGAGAAAATCATCTTAAATGAAGTTCTTAGCAATGCACATTACTAATCAGAAATCAACTTTTGATATATTTCTGATGCATACCATATTTGCTTAATATCCCAATGATTTTTGATATCTTTGAGCTGTCTAAGACTGTGTTGTGTTTGTGTTTCAGGGGTCCGTTCGGTCTGTGGCTGGACTCTGATCTCTATCACGGATCCAGTTACTCGTGCAGCACCTTCTGTAACCGTCCTCTCAGCCTCCATCAAGACTTCACCGTGCGGGATCTGGAGGTGTGGACCTTCGTCTGAGCTCAAACCGGTTCCCCGCCGCTGATGAGAAAGCTAACCGCCGTGACTCGTCTGTTCACCTCCACACAACCCTCGTCTGTTCCTCGTTTCAGAGCTCCTGATAAAGCAAGGAATAGTAATGGTAAAGACAAGTCGAGGCAGGAGCTGAGGTTTAGTTCGTGTTTCCAGTAACTGTAAGCGTTCGGTGGCGTGACGGGACCTGAACACATTCCTCAAGCATGCTGCCTACGAAGGCCACATAGCACACTAGATTTGAGACGCAGCCCTTGAGCGCTGGCCGAGGAAGCATCGCTAGAGGGTTTAATCTCGGATGCACTTCACTCACAGAAACCTTTGTTCCTTCTTCTTCTTGTTTGTCTTAATAAAAAACAGACCAACAAAAATGTATATTAAAATGAAACGAAATTCAGCCGAAAGAGAAAAAAAAACTTTCTCCAAGCTCCTTATATGAAGTTTACAGTTTTCTTTCGGAATGAACAGGTTGAGCTCAAACTAAACACCAATGATGTAAAATATAAACTACTGACACTCACGGTTTACTGTGTCTAATGCACTTAGGAGGACGAATGGTTTACGGATTTGTGTCCGAAAAGGATTTGAAACGGAAACGTGGTTTGCTGTATGATTGTGACTGTACTACTGCTTATTGTTTTGTACTCTATTTAATATCTGTTTTGTGTTTGTGGTGCAGTGCTGGCGCTGCCTTTCTGGGTTTTGGGTTTCTAATAAAGCACACCGTTTTTTATCAAACTGTGCTGTTTCTGAATTTTCTAGTTCAGTAGGACACTCTCATGCAAATATTAGAGCCAGCTGATCAGGGAAGCGACGGTGAAGCTCTGGTTTATTCTTGTGCATTCATGCAAATATGAATTTTAATACACACACACAAAATAATTTTGGTCCCCATTGACGTGTTTTTTTCTTCTATACTATAGATCTTTCATAAAGTTTTAAAAAAAGATATCATTTACATATAATTTTAGTTAGATGTTCTTCTAATGTATTAAAAAGATAGCACTGAATAATCCCTTAAAAAATATTGAATAACAACATTTTTATAACTTTATGGGAACATTATAAAACATATTTCTTTATTTTTATTGTGAGCGGTTTGAGACCTGATCTGTAGTGGATTATGATTCCAGTAATCACAGATTTCACAGATTCCTGAGTTTACTTTCTTTTGATTCAGGATCTTTTTCCCCCGAAAAACACTATATATATATATATATATATAAAACAATTTATATATACAAAGGATAAATCTGTTTATTTCACAAAGCAGTTTATTTTTTATTTTGTTCAAACTATATTTGTATTGCTTTATATATTTTGTATCGTAGAAATACATTTATTGCAGATATTATGCATGTGTTATTTACTTTTTTTTAAACATTTAAAGGTATCGAGCATATCCACCATACAGTATTTCTGACTTCAGCTAATAACCATAGCCAAGGGGTGATTCAACTGTATTTTTAATGCATTCTTTAATGCATAAAATAAGTGTGAAATTTGCTGTCGTTTCATATTATTTGTGTTATGCACCATCATTAGCCGTCCTGCATTTCAAGCATCTGCCAATAAAACCTACATCAGTCAATCATTAACACAAACCATAACGCTTTGAGAGAAACAGAACGTGTCCTGAGCTTCTGCAGGCTTCAAGCAAACACACTGAGATCAAAGGTTGAGTTTATTTCATAAAGTGCATTACACTCTTACGCACAACAGAACAAACAATGTCAGAATAAGTCTCTTATGTTTTCTGTGAGCCTGTGAAGAATGTCTGTTGAGAAACCCTTGAAACTGCTACTGAAGGAACAGATGACCTGAAAGTGACCTGAAGATCAAAACGTGTCTCTGCATCAATGGAAGTGAATGGGTGCCGTCAGAATGAGAGTCTGATAAAAACATCAGAATAATCCACAGCACTCCAGTCCATCAGTTAACATCTGGAGAAGACAGAAGATCAAACTAATCTAGCATTAAGATGAGTTTAACGTCTAAAATATGATAACTCTTATAATAATAACTCTTCCTGCAGTGAAAAAGTGGACTCTTATTCTGACGGCACCCATTCACATCCACTGCAAAAACACACATTTCTCCAGATCTGATGAAGATACAAACTCTTCCTAATATTGGATGAATTGAGGATGAGCTCAAAACTACTGCTTTCCTGGAAGTTTGATTTGGTTACAGCGCCACCTCGTGGTTAAAAGTGACCTACCAGTCACAAACACAGAAGACTAGAATATCACACAATACGTGTTACAAAATACTGAACAGAAAATATTATAAACCTGCTATTATAGAATGAAAAAAATGATTATTAATATGTTTGATGTTCCATTTTTATACTTTGGGCATCAGCTTGAAAGGGTTGCAGTCAGGTGTAGTAAACGATGTCTTTTATAATCAGCATTTTCACAATCACCTCAAAATCACAGGATTAAAACAATGACCACGGTGATTCCCAAATAAAATAACATTACAGTAATAGAAATAGTATTTGTACTAACTAGTGTGAACTAGATTAGTCATTCTTGAGAAGTGGGACGAAACAGGGTACCTGTGTAATATAACTTCAACCTTGTCTTGAACAGCATTGGTGATATTACCTGATTTTATTATATTTTAATAAATGTCTGACGGTGTTGACAAAAAAAACACAAGGTATAAGATGAGAGACAGGAGATGTGTTGCTTTTGACTCTTTTTCATCTTTAAAAAATATTTCTGTCCATTTTAAATGCAAATGAAAGATTGAACCAGTGAGAGGACAATAAGAGTCATAGGTTTCGTATAATAATAAGAAAACTAAATTGAAAGTGATAATTGTGTTTATTAAATTGAAAATATTGGTTATTTTTTAATCAGTTCAGGCTTTTGTAGTATAATACAGCCCTAAACGGTACTGATTAGTTGTTATATTGACAAATTAATCCAAGTACTTTACTGTAAAACACTATAGTAGTTACTAAATTACTAAAGCATTTTATTCCTCACAGCAAACTCATACTTTAATCCACGTTTATATTATTTTATAAGTCTGTAATTTCTGTGGTTTTGTATTATTCGTGTGTCTCTGCCGCCCCCTCGCGACGGACTGCTGTAACTGCAGCACAACGACACCCGGAAAAAACTCCACAATAATCATCGTTAACCATTCTTTCATCGACACACATCGATCGTCTCTGGTGTGTGGGCTAACTACGCGCAGGAGCCGCGTCTGGCCTCGCGCGCGACGCAGGTCTGTTTCCGCCGGAAGTCGAGTGAGCGTAGAGGAGCACTTCCTGGAGAGTGTTTGTGCTGCTGCTGCTGCTGCAGGAGTGTTTGTGTTGTTTGGTCTCTCAGACTCGCTGGTTTTCTCTCTCTATCATGGTTTATGTGTGCTGTCCGCGCTGACTGCTGTCTGGTGAGTGCCGAGCTCTTATTTCATAACAAGCAGCATCATAAAGCAGCTTATGATCATAAACACGGCGTGTCTGCTGTCTGTCGGTGTTCTGTCGTGTGTGTGTTTATGAGCTGCTGAGGATGACACTCGCTCTTCCTGCTGTCATACTCTCCTTTCACTGCATTTCCTCAGAATATGTGAAAATCTGTCCGTTTTTATTCGCTTCGTTTTGATTTTTCCGAGCTGTCATGTCGTCACGAGCTGCTTTCTGTTTCACTTTGAGTCTGATCAATACAGACAGAACACCATCTGGATGATAAGAGCCCCGTCTCATGGACTCGTCAGTCATATATCATATTCATTTGAACATGCTATGCATCCTAATGGTGTAGTATTTCACAATGTGTCCATTTCATTATAAATGATCATTAGTTTAGGAGTGCTGTACTACACAATACAATATTTTATTACCATATTATACTGTAATATATACTTTATTAGCGCTGTCAAAGGATTAATGGCATCCGAAATAAAGGTTTCTCTTTACATACACACTACCGCTACAACAAGTGTGGTCAGTAAGATATTAAATGGTGTTTAAAGATGTTTCTCCTGCTCATCAAGGCTGCATTTATTAGATTAAAAATCTAGAAAAATCTGTAATATTGTGAAATATTATTTCAATTAAAAATGAACTGTTTTCTGTGTGAATATATTTTAAAATGTCATTTATTCCTGTGATACAAAGCATCATTCCTCCAGTCTTCAGCACTGATAATAAAACATCAGTATATCAGAATGAGTTCTGAGACTGCAGTAATGATGCTTTGTATCACAGGAATGAATTACAGTTTAAAATATCTTTAAAATTGTAAGGTTATTTAATAAAACTCATGATCATTTCCTACTGTAAACATATTAAACCTTTATTTTTTGTTATTATTTGAGCAACTTTCTGCTCCCTCAGATTCAGATTGTCTAATAGTTGTGTCTCAGACAGATCTTGTCCTCTCCTGACAAACCAGACATCAGCGCAGAGATCATTTATTCAACTCTCAATTAAAAAAACTGGACCCTTATGTCTGGTTTGTGCTCCCGGGGTCACATATATGATGTTGATGTTGATGGAGGAGTGTGTGTCTCCTCAGCTCTGGGATGGAGTCTCCGGTGGTGGATGATGATATCTGTATCCTGAAGCATGAGACGGCGTATGGACCGCCCGAGAGCCCCGTGTCTGTCTGCGCCGGAGACGAGTCGGTGGCGTCTCACTTCGCTCTGGTCACCGCCTACGAAGACATCAAGAAGAGACTCCGAGACACGGAGAAGGAGAACGGCCTGCTGCGCCGGAGGGTCAAGCAGCTGGAGGACAAGGTCTGTCTTTACTGTCCAGCTATGAGAGAAAAACTATTATTGATCAATTATTCATGGAATCTGGTTTGCTGTCGCATTTCTGAATTATAAAAAAATCCTAATATTATTAAATGATAAATATCTTTACATTAAGTATTATTATTGAAATACTGAATGCAATATTTTTGAAAATCCTTACAGTATTAAAATAGCTATAGTTGTATTATCAAATATTTTTTATTATACTCGTAATTATATCAACATTATTATACTACTATTATGGTGCTAAAATATTCCAATTGATTTTTTTTTATTATTAAACCATTACATTATTAAATTATTAAATGCCTCTAGTAAAATATTATATATGTTTTAATTTAAATGATATTAATTACTATGAATATTATAATTATTATTGCTGTTAATATCATTAACATTAAAATGTTAGAATTACTATAGTTACATTATTAAAGTAATCTTATTCATGTGAATTATTACATTTCACTATTAAAGCATTAAATATATTGTTCCTTTATTGAATTATATTTTATTATTATTTAATCTTAAATAATTGATTTATTACATTGTTATGTGATTAAAATGACTATTTTGTAAGATTATTTATTTTATCAATTAATTAATAGTAAAATATTAAATATTGTCATATTACTTAATTGCTTTTATTGTGTGAAATTATTAAATGCCACTAATAAAATATTAAATATTATACATCGTTGAAATATCAAAATATTTTATATTATTTTTAAATACCATTTATGTTTTTCATATTTAAATGTTACTGGGGAAATATTAAATGTTTATAAGTAAAACATCTATTTTTTTTTTTTTTTTAAGCAAAGCAAAAGTTGACACGTTTGGAGTCTTTACAAGGATCTGAAAGCTTTTTTTTTTGTTTCCATGAATCATTGACTAGAAGCGGTTTCTTCCTGCTGTGACGTGGGTAAATCATCTGTTTTGCATTGATCCAGCAGCTCTCAGGCAGTCAGTGGTTTTCTGTGTGTATCCGCAGCACTTCCGTCCCGAAGCACCTCCGTCTGAAGGGCCGCAGTACATGAACAAAGCCTTCAGCGCGTACCGCGGTATCTACATCGAGAAGGAGGACTTACAGATGGAGCTCAATAAAGTGGTACTTCAGCTGCTCGTCCTCCTCGTGTTCGAGAGGCAGACCCTCACCAGTGCTGATAATACACTTATTTCTGCCTTTTCTCCAGAAAAAAGAGAAGCTGGATTCAGAGAGGCTTCTGACGGAGCAGCTGCAGGCCAAAGAGCTGGAGCTTCTGCAGCTCAGATCAGAGATGGAGACGAGCCAAGGTGATGCTTAGCCTTTCATCACGCTTTGAGTCAATACAGAACACTCAAGAGTGTTTCTGAGGAGCGTGCTGTACAGAGCCTAAACGCTTTCTCTATTATTCATTTATTAAATATTAAATATTATAGTATTCAAATTAATTTAATGTTATATATATAAATTATGTTTATATTTAATTATTATTATTATTACAAATAGTTTGTTTTTATTTCTTACATTATTAGATAACACACTTATTTTATGTTCATAGTGATGGAATGTTGCTAGTAAAATATTAAATGCTATAGTTAAATAAATTGAGTGTTTTCTCAATAAATTAAATTATATTCAATTTAGTGTTATTTGGGTATCATCAAATATTATTGCAATATTAAGGTGTAAAGGTATATAATCACATTATTAGATTGTTGAATATTTTTTTCTATGTTCTAAAACATTAGTAAAATATTACATATTTGTTGTAAAATACATTAAGTGATGTTTCCCAGTGAATGCATATGAAATTATTAAAATAAAATATTATTATTTTAAATGAAATATCTTTGAATTATTATATTGTTTTTGGTAGTAAAAATAATAAATGTTGTTGAATTATTAAGAGTGGGTAGTAAAAGTGTGATTATGTAATCAATTATTAATTACATTTTTTATTATTAAATGTCACACAAATGCTAGATCATTTTTATTCTGGTTTAGCAATTCATATAAACTCATAAAAAATATATTTTTAAATGAAATGAGGCTGTGATGACGTGAACAAATGATTAGCGTATAGTATATTGATTCAGTGTGGACTGTAGCAGTTGATCAGCTGTAGTAATGCTATTTGTCTCGTGTCAGTGATGAAGAGTCTGACGGATACAGCTGATTACTGGCAGGTGGACAGAAGTGGAAGTGAAATGAAGATGCACTCTCTGCAGGAACAGCTGGAGCGCTTACAGCTCGAGAATGACGCGCTGCACAAGCTCTGCAGAGCCGGACAGGTGCGCCTCCACACACCTGCTACACCTACCCTACACCTATCCTACAACCTGTGCTACACATGGGCTACACCACAGATACACCTATATTACACACTCGCTACAACTCCACTAAACCTGTGTTACACCTACCCTACAGCTGTTACACCACAGCTACACATGCTCTTCACCTGTGTTACACACCCAGTGCCCCTGCACTACACCTGTTACACACCTGCTACACCTGCACTACACGTACCCTACATCTGTGTTACACACCGACCACTACACAGACACTACACCTACCCTACAACTGCGCTACACCTGTGTTACACACCTGCACTACACTTACCCTACATCTGTGTTACACACCGACCACTACACCGACGCTACACCTACCCTACAACTGCGCTACGCCTTCCATATACTTGCGCTACACCTGTGTTACACACCCACTACACCTGTTACACACCTGCACTACACTTCCCCTACACCTGCACTACACTTACCCTACATCTGTGTTACACACCGACCACTACACAGACGCTACACCTACCCTACAACTGCGCTACACCTTCTGTATACTTGCGCTACACCTGTGTTACACACCCACTACACCTGGTACACACCTGCACTACACCTCCCCTACAACTGCACTACACGTACCCTACATCTGTGTTACACACCGACCATTACACAGACGCTACACCTATCCTACAACTGCGCTACGCCTTCCATATACTTGCGCTACACCTGTGTTACACACCTGCACTACACCTCCCCTACAACTGCACTACACGTACCCTACATCTGTGTTTCACACCGACCATTACACAGACGCTACACCTATCCTACAACTGCGCTATGCCTTCCATATACTTGTGCTACACCTGTGTTAAACACCCACTACACCTGTTACATACCTCCCCTACCACTTCACTACACTTTTGCTACACCTGTGTTACACACCCACTACACCTGTTACACACCTGCACTGCGCTACACCTACCCTTTAACTGTGCTATATCTATGTTATACCTCTGCTATATCTGTTACACACCTACAACACCTGAACTACACTTACCCTACACCTTCGTTACATCTACCCTTGCTTTATCTGTGTTACACACCCACTACACCTACCTTACACCCTCACTAAACCTGCATTATCTATCTACGCTCACGGCTGACCAGACTTTCAGAGCAGGGTTTTGTCAGGCCAACAGCAAAGTTTGTCTCGTCAACAAATCACGTGATTTTATTTATGCTTGTGTCATGCTTTATTGTTTTAATAAAATATAACAAATTGCAAATATATATATATATATATATGTATATATAGATGTACCTTATATATAAATCATACATAGTATCTTATATGTTTATGTATTGTTTACATTTAGATTTTTTATAAAGTCTATTTTAATGAAGTACAACGTTGTTTGTATCTAATCTAGTATACACATTTTATTGTTTAAACAAAATATAAAGTGCTCACGATATTTTTCTCTTTACAGGATGTTTGTGAAAACTGTGTAGTTGATGAAGATCAGTCTCATGAACTTCTGCCAGAAGTCAGGTATGTATGATATGACTTTCTGCTGAATCTTTCCCTGTTTTATATTGTGTGCAGTGCTGCCGCTGTCCACTAGAGGGGGCGACTGTAGCACAGATGAGATTCACCAGTGTAAATCAAGGAAGGGTTCCCAGAACTATACAGTTCTAGAAATATATATGTATTATAGGCTATGTAATGTTTGGCGTTTTTATAGTAAATAGATACAGTCATTTAAATGCATTTCCTAAATAACCATGATATGCAAGAGCATGCTGTGTCAGGGTAACGGTCAATGGTTAAACGTATGTTGTTTTGTGTTCAGGACGACGGCCATCGTTCAATCGTATCAGGACATCCTCACTGAAGTTTCCCGTCTTCAGTCGGCCGTCCGGTCTCAGACAGAGCTGGTGAAGAAGATCAGAGACAGACCAGTGCCGCCCGTCTTCAGACGAGGTGAGCTCTCAGCGCTCTTACACTCACAGAACAATGACACGCGAGTCCGCTTCTGTTAGTTGTGCTACAGAAGAACATTATCAGAATGAGCTTTATTGACAGGTATGTTCAGAGGAGTTTGTTTCGTGACAGCTCTGCAGTGCGACAGAATGAAACGGATACTAAAAGAATACAAATAAAACAAGTAGATCGGGATTAAACAAATGAGGATTTTATATTATGTGCAGATTCGAAATGTAAACTGAAGTATGTGTGTTAGATAAATAAATGTATATAATTGTAGAACTAGTGCTGTCACATCACATCCAAAATAAAAGCTGTTGTTTGCATAATATTTGTGTGTTTATGATGTGTATATATAAATACACACATACAGCATATAATTAAAAAATATGTACATAATTTAAATACTAAATAAATAAAATATATAAAATTATGTTTTTCAGAAATATATATGTGTGTGTATTTATAGATGAATAATAAAGACACAGAACACACACACGTGTAATGTAAACAAAAACATTTATTTTGGATGTGATTAATCGTTTGACAGCACTTATAAATGCGTTGATCTAAAATAGTATCAAATAGTGTTTTTTTCATTATTTTAAGTAATTTAATTTTGTTTTGTTTCTGAACTAAATGTAATTGTGTCTGTTTGTCTCACAGCTGGGACTTTCTTACAATTATAATGTTTCTCATTAGTTTTACAGTTCATAATTCATAATTCTCATTCTTATTTTTTTCTTTACCTCTGCGAAAAATATAAAAGATAATTGCAATTGCGTGATTTTTTACATAACTCTGACGTTTTTCCTCAGAATTTGTTTATATCTTATGATTCTCTATAGATGCAAAATTCAGCAAAAGTTAACATTAATAATCATAAAAATGTTTCTTGAGTGTGTGTGTGTGTGTGTGTTAGGGATGCAACAATACAGTTAGCCTACGGTTCAATACATACCTCGATTTTTTTAACACGGTTTTCGTTTCGGTTCGGTTCGGTTCTGATGGCTTGACACATAACGTTTAGTGTTTTTTTTTGTTATTCTATGTTTAGGCAATTGGAACAGTAAGAAGAAAAAAATAAAAACAATTTACTTCTTTATTTTACTTAAAAGCCAAGAAAAGTATATTAGTTCCTAGTGTATTGTACAATAC
>JAUMHQ010000076.1:21827687-21844370 GCA_032361165.1 Enteromius paludinosus
GATTAATCTAGATTAATTTCAAAATTAATCTAGATTAATCTAGATTAAAAAAATTAATCTATGCCCACCCCTAATTACAGTACAGGCTGAATTTGTGCTGGTCAGATGAAGTTTGTACAAAAACAATTATATATATTAGTTTGTTGTTGTTGTCTCGGTGTACTGGAAGCTGTGACACCAAAACAAACATACTTGGCAATAGAGCTCTTTCTGATTCTGATTCTAACAGGAGTCTCACCTGGATGGTAATGACAGCAGGCAGCTGTGTGTTCAGGAAGTGCAGGCGCTCTGCGAGCTTCTGTCTCAGCAGGAATCCTCTCATGCGTGCCTGCAGCATCAGCACCAACGGCTCACCGGCCTTCCACTGAACATCTCTGCTGTGAGCCGCTGTCACGCTACTGCACACGGCCTGCAGGGGACGCCAGAGAACACACACACACACTTAACTCAGGGCCCAGACCCAATATTCTTATTAACTCACCAAAGCATTAAAAGTGAAAAATGAACAAAAAAAAATGATGCATTTTTAGGGTAAACTTTACATTTTGTATTGTGTGTAAATGTTCTACAGTCTATACACAGTATTGAGTTCAATTCCATAATAAGTAACTGTAATTAAATTACCAAGAAAATTATCTAGTAACCAGTTACCCCCAACACTGGCTGTGGCTAGAAGAGATACAGCTCCAAAAGAAATGAACAAAGCTATTTAGATTTTACCCATGATATTATGTTTTATTAACATCTACACCTAACCCAATCCTGCTTCTTACTAGAATCCAAAAAAACCCAGTAGTTATTGTTGTGCAGTGTGGAAAAACACTGATGCCCAGCAGCTGCATGCATCCCTTCTTTTGCTGGTTCAGGTGTTTGTGCCTCACCTGTATCTCCTCGTGTGTCAGGAAGGTGCTGTTCTGGATGAAGCCTTGAGGTCTTTCCCAGGTGCCCTCCAGCTTCTGCAAGTGAAAGAAATAAGAGCTGCTGTCCGGCAGCTTCGTCCTCATCCACGTGCTTCTGTTATCACCTGCTCAACACACACACACACACACACTTAAACATCACTGAGAACATACATGACACAGATATAGTCAGCAGTACAAAATTTAAAACAGGGGTCATAGTTATGACCATGGAGCAGAAAAACAGTCATAACGGTCATTTTTTGAAGTTTTAGAGAATTATACATCATCTGAAAGATGAATAAATCTTTCCTCTGGTATATGGTTTAGGATAGGATTTGAACATATAATAAATAAATAAATTAATTAATTAAATCCCTGTCATGAAACCTTCTCTCATGATCGACAGGTTTTCTGGGACCGTAGGTACTCTCTCACACTGAATGCTTCTAGTTGTATGTGTGTGTGTGTGTGTGTTAGACTGACCCTCCAGTGATTTGGCGCGAAGCAAGGCAGTCAGCTCCGTCTGATACCCATCAGCACATTCAGAAACCACACTCCGCAGCGCCACCTCTGGCAGACGCAGAACACGCAACGTCTGAGACGCTCGGCCCTCTTTAACAGCCTGATTGACCGCTGCCAGACCCAGACACCCTGTATAAAACACACACACACACACGGTTTTGCCTGTCGTGTCTTGACTTAAATTATAACAGTTTTTTGTGTAAATCACTAGTAAATCTTTGCAGTTAAGTGTGTCAAGCGTGTTATATGTGGTAGTGTGCGTTCACTCACTCTTCAGCGCTTTCTGAGTGTCCTGATTGGCCAGTCTAACACCTTCCTGAATGTCAGCCAACCAGAGTTCAGCTCCAGGGTCACGGCTCAACTACACAAGAATACAACATCATTCAGACCGGAAACAGAGCGAGACAGCATCTATCATTCAGGATTCAGACGCAATCAAACTCAACACATTTAAACACTTTAACACTTTAAACATCAGAGTTCAAAGCGTCCTCCTTATTCACAACAAGAGTACCGTTATAATAAACAGGGATTAATGATTTGAGCTCAAACCTCAGTTTTACATCATCTTTGTACAAAGAGAGATGGAGACTATAATTTCACAATATTTTAATATCACAATAATTTTTATTAACATTTTGAATTAGTTTTAATTTTCATATTTTGTTTTCATTTGATTTTTATTGTTGTTTTGTAACTTTGTAGTGTGGTTTGACCTTGTTAGTGGTTAACATTTATTTTAAGTAATGAAAATTAATGTTTCTTTTAACTACAATAACCTTGGTTTTTTAATGTAAATTCTTAACGCTAACCAATTTTCATAAAATCATGCAAGAAGGAAATCAAGCACATCAGTGACTGTTGGTAAACAAAAACTATATTCAGTATTTGACTAACTTTCAACTGTATGCTTCAAACAAAGATGTCCGTAAAGAGAAGTAGGCATGGCGCAGTTCAGTTTTATGAATGAAAACTATAGAGGCAGGGTCTCAATCCTGACGTAGTACAGTAAACCAGCACTGAGTAATGAAGGCATCACCTCAGCTTTGTGTCGTTTGGCGCGGGTCAGCACATCATGGTAGCGTCTGGCGTTGAGCGGGGAGATGTCCTCAAGTCCGCCGGAAGGCAGCATAAGAGCAGAAAGCGTCTTCTGAGGATCGCTGCGGCTCAGAGCTTGATTGATCAGACCGATGGTGAGAATCTCTGCGGAGATCAACCAGAACGTCACTAGTGCTGCCGACTAATTATGATGATCACCGAAAAATCACATGTGATGAACTGACGTTCATGTTCCTCGTGAGCCACCGTGTTGACGGCGTTCAGTCCTGTCTGCAGATCGTTCCAGGACAGGAGAGCTTTACCTGCCCTCCTCTTCAGCTCACACAGCTCCTCGAAATATCTTCACACACACACACACACACACAGTTTGACATGAAATAAACTAATAAATTATATAAAATGTACTGAAAAGAAAAAGTTTATTGAACCTTTAGAAATATCAAAAATAAAACTGGATAAAGCATTCTAAACTTTGAATGAGACGACAGAAGGAGTGCAGTAGAGTGTGTGTGACAGGATTGGATGAGTGAGTGAGCGGTCAGACCTCTGGATCAGACTGTCATCGATGTCAGCGAGTCCAGCTGCAGGACTGACCAGTGTAGAGCTGAACGCACCGAAGTCTTGAACCTCCACCGCCTGATTCACCAGAGCCACCGCAGACAACATCTCCACCGCCACAAACAACTCCTCCTGCTGCAGCTCACCCTACGTGAGCACACACACACACACACATACGTCAGTCCTCTGTATGGTTAAACAGAATGAGTTTCTCTGGTGTTTTGGGATCAAACACAGGAGGAAGGTGTGTGTGTGTGTGTGTGTGTACCTGAGGACACTGGAGCTGCAGTGGTGCCAGCTCTCTCTGATAAAGCTCCGCAGCAAACGGAAACACGTCTGGCAGATGAGCATCTGGATTCATCAGAGCTCGAACCGTCTGACGAGCCTCTCCACGCCGCACAGCCTCGTTTATTTTACACACCGCCTGCTGCACTGCACACACACGCACACACACTTTAACACCGTAACTCTCTCACTAATGGTAAAGGAGAGTGTTTAGCTACATTACTGACAGGTCCGGTCTCTCTGAGCCTCTTCATTGGCCACACTGATGCCCTCCTGCAGCTCATCTCTCTCCAGAGGATCCACACAGCCCAGATCCTGAAGAACACACACCTCGGTCAGCTGTGGATGGTGTGTGTGAGTGTGTAAGGTGATGGTGAGCGTCTCACCAAGGCTTTCTGCTCTCGGTCAGCGGTCAGCTCCTCCAGGTACCAGCCGGCGTGATCCCTGACCAGTCCTGTGAGGGCCAGACTGGAGTCCTGCAGAGCGGAGATCAGCGCCAGAGAATCAGAGCAGTCTAGAGCCTCGTCCACCCGCTCCACCGCCGCCCGCACTGCAACACACACACACACACACGGTCATCAGACAACAACAATGAAGACACAGTAGAGAGAAATAAGAAATTAAGCGTAGCGTAAAGAAAATGAGGTCTGCTTGTAGGAATATTAAAAATTTTTTACATTAGGTTTACATTGAGATAAGTGCGAGGAAGACATCCCAAATAAAATGTGTCATAATGAAACGTTTTATTTTTATATTATTATTATCATCAACATTATTACTACAACAACAACAACAACAGGATAAAGAAAAATAGCAATAATTTAAATACTGATAAGTAATTTTATGTTTATATATTTAATATCTTCATATATATCTTCATTATATATATACAAATATAAATATATACATACATTATTTATTAAAAATAAATATTTTCAATATATATGCTGTATGTTTTTATATATACACATAATAAATATACAGTGTACATATATATTAATGTTTTATTTTGGATGTGATTCATCAAGATGACTACTTTATTTACTATATTTATTTTTTGTGGTGACTGCGATTCAGACGTGTGTTGTTCAGGGACTTACTGTTGACTCTGTTAATGGAGTCTTGTATTTCTCTCTGCGTCAGATATTCCTCGTAGATGTCTTTCTCTGCCGCTCCGTTCACCTGAAACACACAGAATCATTCCCACAGCTCCACAGCAGTGTGTTTCTCTCTCAGGAGTGTGTGTCTGTGTGAGGCTCTCACCTGAGTCCGTGCTCGCGCTGCTTTCTGACGGCGCGCCTGCCGCAGCATCTCCTGATAGACGGCCATGAGTGTGTCCTGCAGAGCCGTCAGCATGGCATTAGGGTTCCTCAGGGCCTGACCTGTGACCTCCACACAGCCTCGGTCCACCGCCTCGTTGATGGCGATCACGGCCGCATGCACTGCACACACAACACACAGTCTCTCTGCTCGAAATCAAAAATCAAGTGTTTTGTGTGTCACTAATCTGGTTCTTACTGGTAGTACTTAGGGTTTTGGTCAAGTCGGCAAATAAAGAGGACTTTTAAAACATTGGTTCTCATCACATTACATCTTGTTTTCCAGTATAAACATCTAAAGATATATTTACTCGAACTGATGAACAAGTATGCTATTAAAATGTTTTTATGCATTGTGGTGCATGAAGTTATTAAAGGGTGCTTTGTAGATGTAGCTATTTATTAATTAAGTGTGACTTTTGCAGTGGTTTGCGTTTTACCTGCCGCCTCGTCCACAGAGAGCTCGTTGGCCAGAATTCCTCCAATCTTACTGAACGCTGGCATCTGAATGCCGTATTTATCCAGCTCCAGCTTCATGTTATTGATCTCCTCCTCTGCAGAACACGTCACACACATTATAAACCTACAGCTGTGCTTCTGGAGGCTGAGCAGTCAACCCGGCGCTTTAAAAACAGCTCAAGAGTTTCACCTGTGAACTTGACCTTCCCGCAGAGGTCGTGGATCTGAGGCGCGAGTCCCAAACGAAACAAGAACAAACTAACAAGAGATCAGAAACCAGTTAATAACATGACTTCAAACCACAATATCTGACACTAATCGTATCCAGACCTCAGCGCGTGGATGCAGTAAACGGCCCTGGGCATGTTCTTCTTGTCGTACACATCTGTCGTCTCTGGATGGAAGATCTGCAGAACACAGCAGGAAGCATCTTCAGTAATGTGCACAGCTCATTAGAGTTAGTGTTAGTGCTGTAGAGCGACTGCAGAGGCACCATGGGATAAGAAGAGTGTGATTTACCGCTGGCAGGCCGACCTCCATCATGGCGCTCCTCCAGTGGTTGATGTTGTCTGTGTGACGGAACTGAAGCCCAGTGGCCTGAACACAGACGTCAGATCACGTTTAACATCAACGACCGAAACAGATGATCACTGTGTCATCGTATACCACCTCATTTAAGTCCTCATGTCCTCCCAAACCTGTGTGACTTTTTGGAACATTTACCAGTATTCCACAAAATATCTTTTTTTTTAACGACATGAGCAACTAAATAATGAAATTATTTAAATTATTAATTAAATATTCCTTCACTGAGAGTGCTATTTTCTGACTTTGTGTCAAATACAGTTACTTGACATCAGATATAAAGTCTTGTTTGCTCAGAATGAAGCGAGTTTCAGCACATGTCTGCATTTAGGGTCAAAAACAACAACAAAAACTTGTTTTCCTATTGAATTAAGTGGATTGTTCTGGCAGATATTTTCTCTCATCTGAAGCATAACCACATTTTTCAGAAAATGAGACTGTATATCTCATGTCATTTTGCATGAATCTTAGATCAGGAATGTTTAGAGATATATAATGGAAAGCAGAAGAAAAATCGCGAAGAAGAAAAAATTATTTTTGGCAGCGAAACATAACCCACTGATGCCAAAGGCACATGTACATTATCACAGTCATGAATCTCTGACCTTGTATCGCTCCTGGTCCAGATCGTAAATCTTCTTCAGTGGAACCACACGAGGAGCGAAGCAGTGTCCGAGTTTAGCCAGATAAACGCCGTTCCTCAATGCCTCCTCCAGCTCAATAGGAGCAGGTAACTCCTCCTTCAGACACGCCTCCATCCACCTGAAGACAGCACAGGTGATCCAGACACTTTACTCACTAATCACATGATGATCAGAGTAGCTGACAGTATGATTCGGATCTCTGTCCCTGAAGTCATCAGGAGCACGGGTATATATGCACCAATAGCCAACAGTACAGTGTCAATTTTTCTTTTATGCCAAACATCATTAATATATCAAATAAAGATCATGCCTCCATGAAGAGATTTTTCTACTGTAAAAAGTAATAATTTCTGATTAGTAATACACATTGCTAATAACTTGATTTTCTCTGTATTTTGACTTTTTGCTCCCTCAGATTCCAGATGTTCTAATAGTTGTGTCCCAGACAAATAAACCAAAACACATCACACACACACCTCACAGCAGAACCTGTGTGTTATGGTGAATATGTGTGTACACTGTGAAGGTGTGTGTGTTCTGCACCTCTTGGCCTCCTCCAGACGGCACAGGTATTGATAAGCCACATTCTGTATCCTCTGTTCATCCATCTCCTCTGCGGTCAGACGCTCATCTGAAAAACACATCTGACCTCAATACAAACCTCAAACACACTCAATACCAACATAAACCTCAGTCACATTCAATACAAAACCTCAGTCACACTCTACATCAACGTTAAAGCTCAGTCATTCTTAACATGTCAATCTCTCTCTCTCTCACACACACACACACACACACACACACGTTTACTTCTCCATCTAAATGGGAATCAAACTTCCTACTCCTAACGTTAACGTTATCCCTCACACACACACACAAAAATAAATAAATAAAACAAAACTTCGTTTACTTTATTTTTACAGCAGTTTTACAAACGAGGACGTCCTCAAAGGGAGTTTTTATAAAGATTGTGTAAGGTTTAGCTTACTTATGGTACAAATGTGTCCACAAAATATAGTTAGGTTGGTGTCTACACACACACACACTTCAGGTGAACGTTTTAACGTTACTTCAGTACTTACAGCCGGATCGGACTTGAACACCGTCCCCCATGTCTGTGTTGTCAATGTCTGATCAATATTCCGATAACCTTAGATCAATACAAACGCACGCGCTGATCTCTAACAAGCGCCGCGATTAAGTTAGCTTCTTATCAAACCGTTTTCGTCTGAAGCCGCGAATTAGTGACGCGCTCTCTCTGTAGTGTTCAATAAATATCTAATACAGCTATCTCGATAACTACGACTAAACTCTCATTCGTCTCTGAATAATAATTTAGCGATAAATGACGTCTGAAAACGCGAACGCTCTTGTTGTCAGTTGTTTACGGTTTGAATATCCCGCCCGCTTCTCATTGGTTGCGGCGCGGCTCCACCCACCTGATGACGGCAGGAAGAGCCACTGTGGATTATGGGCACTGTAGTTTAAACATGCTGTAAAAAAAACCAACCGAACCAGAGAATAACTGAATACTCATCTTGATTAATTGTGTGAATTTATATTTAATAAGATGGTTTAACGAGTATTGCTTATCTTTTTAGATTTCCTATAATTTTCTAAAGATTCTTTTGGAAAGTAAAACCTATTTTTAAAATATAACATTTCATTTGAAAAAAAAAAATACAAATATGTAACTTCTCCCTAATTGATCACTTTAGGTAAATGATAATAAAATGTAAATGCTCAAAGATGAAACCGGTGACCCTCTTGGAAACGTCAAGATGACGATGGCGTTTCCATGGAGACGGGTGTAAACGTTGTGATCAGCACCTGCTCAGGTGTGCGGAGAGAGATACACCTGTTTGTCTGTTACCTCTTCACACATCGATCAGCTCAGAATTTACGACATGATTCTAAAGGACGAGTGTACGAGCATCGAACACGCGCATCATCCGGGGACTCCACTGGAAGCTGTGTGTTTATTCGTGTAAGTGACTGTGAACCTCCTTTAAAGCCAAACTCCTGCTTATAAGTGTGTTTATACGTCTGTTCTAGTTTTATGCGGTGTATGATAAGGTTTACTGTAGATTCTTTATATTGTGTGTGTGATGAGACTTTAGTTTGCTGTGGTAATTGTGTGTTTTAGTGACACTCTAGAAGACTGATGAATGATTCATTAGTGAAGTGTGAATCCTCTCTGCCATTAACACACACTACTGTCCTGCTGAAGACGACGATCTGTATTTCATTTTTTGTCTTAACTTGAATTCTTGAAAGTCAGTCCTGGGTCATACAACTGACTTTACATAAGTTTCATAAGAATTCGTGTGGAATATTTCATAATAAATCGAGGGGCGGGGCTAAGGGTGGGTCTGATTGACAGCTTTCCTACTAAGCCAGGTCTATTGAAATATATATATATATATATATATATATATATATATATAATAATTCAATTTTAGAGTTTAAATTCTGAATTAATTACTGTAAATGTAACGTTTGTTTTCATGTGTTTCATATATATAATAACAATAATAATAACAACAGTAATATGCTAATTAGTGTCTTTACGTCACAGACAGTAGTACGTTACTTTGAAATGTTCGCGCCCAAAGTTGTTAGAATTAGCGGCTCCTTCGAATGTCTTTTTAATAAAGTGACTAGAAAATGTTTCATTATGACGAAAATATCGACACCTTTAATTTAACATCCAGACACCTTGTTTGTTAAAACCATCAGTCGTTTAAGGTAAGATGATAAACACCGGTGTATGTTAAGCCAGTTTCATCCCCTCAGGATTGCTCTATAAACTCGCACTTGTAAAAAAAAAAAAAGTCTTTTTCATCTCAGAATTGGACTAAGTTGTTTCAAGTTACTAACACAACTGTGTAACACATCTGCAGTCAACCTTAGTATTATTACTAGATTATATTATGTATTATTGTTATTAATTAATATTATTACTGCCCAACACTGTTTATCAGGACATTTCTTATGTCCTTGTATACCAGAAGGCTGTTTTATGAAATGTAAAATTTGTCAGTAGTTTACGTGTAGGGCGATAGAAGATACAGTTTATACTGTTTATAGAAAGACTATTACACCTGTGGAGAGTCCTGTACAACATTAATAACGTGTGTGTGTTCAGGTTGAGCATCATGTCACCTCTCAGCTGTGATCTACTCTGAGTTCATGGCCTCTGATGGGTCTCCAGTCAGAGATGCTCGAGAGAAGAAGAAGAGGAAGAAGAAAGTGGACCGGAGCGGGACGGACAGAGCTGATGTGGAGGAGACAGACGCTCAGCTGGAGATCCAGAGACTGACCGCAGCTGGACATGCAGCGCTGCAGAGCGGAGACAATAACACAGCACTGCAGAGCTTCCGGAGCGCACTGAAAGCTGCCACCAAGGTACCCAAAACACGTGAAGAAAACATGGAACCAAAATCAAAACGTTCAATAAGAAAAAACTGAAATAGAAGAAAGTGCAGTGAGAATGGACGGTTAAACACAAAAAACAAACGTGTTTATGATTATGAGAATAAATGTAAATAATTTGATGATGTAATTTGGTCTATTCATTTCTAGAAGAAACTATATAGATTTCCTTTAAATCTTAGTATGGGTTCCCTTGCACAGAAATGATTGGATTTGGTGATCTGTGCTCCTCCAAGAGTAAAATCTCCTGGATTAGGTCATTCAGCTTTCACTCTCATGACTGCCATCAGATGAGCAGTCGATGACATCAGTTACATCAGTAAAGCCTCGTGATTGGCTCTCTTCTTCAGCTCAGAGAGAAGAACCTGCAGCGGACGTGTGCGTTTAATCTGGGCGCAGCGTACGTGGAGGCGGGCGAGCCTCAGAAGGGCCTGGATGTCCTGTCGCGCACACAGCCGGGCGAGAGAGGTGAGCGGATCGCAGACCTGCAGTTTAACCTGGCCACGGCCCACGAGGCTCTGGGGGACCGAGCGCAGGCGGTGAGACACTATCTGCAGGCCGCTCAGCTGTACAGATCACAGGGAGACGCTGGAGCTGAGGGAGACACCTGTGTCAGGCTCGCACACTGCCACCTGCTGGGAAAGGTGGGTTAGGATTGTTCTCTGTCACATGAACCCTAAGTGGATTCAATACAAAACAGTAAACCTGTAGCACAAATGATTCACATGCATTGAAAAAAAAAATTGTATTTGACAACTATTTGCAAAGCATTTCTTTCACAAACTGTACGTTTTCAAAACAGTATTGCATTTTCAAAACCATTTAAGCATTTAAACATAAGAAGAATGACTAATTTCCCTCACGTAATAACTAGAACCGAAACCTAAATAAATACAATATTTTAATATTTTATTTCAGTTAACATTGAACTTATTCAAAGTCATGAACATGTTTTTGTTATGGTTTTAGATTTAGTTTAAGTTCATTATAAATGTAACAACTGTAAACACCCTCAAAGCTAATAAACATCAAATATATAAAGAATAAGTAAATAAATAAATGGTTCTGTGCTGCTGCATTGTTATGAATGAGTTTTCAAAGATGTAAATAAAATATAAATTATTATTAAAGATTATTTCAGTGTTTTCTAAAATTGTACATGTAATTTAGTGTGTAACTGTTTTGAAAATTTACTAGCAATTTTGAGAAAAAGTTTTTTTCGGTGTATGTTGCAGGAGTGGGACGAGGCTGCGGCAGGTTTCCAGCGAGCCGCTGAGAGTTACAAACTAGCAGGAAACGCGTCCGCAGCTGCTCTGGCATTGAAGGATGCTGGGAAACACATGCTGCAGAGCGGCCGCAGCTCCAGCGATGACATCATCAGCGTGCTGACCGACAGCCTGGAGATGAGCAGCGGTATAAGCGACCAGCAGACGCTAGGTATTTGTGAAGACAAACACTGCAAGAGCTGTGTGTAAAAACCTTCTATTATGATGAACTTTGATTCTTTTCATAGTTCTGAAATACTAACATGAAACTGCATTTTATCAATAGTACTGAAAAAATGATTTTGGTTCAGTGCATCTGCCTTTAACATGAAAAACAGCATTCCTGACCTGTTTCAGGGAAGCTGCTGAGTGACGTGGCTCTGAGTTTCTCTCAGATGAGGCTGTTCTCCGAGGCGTCCGAGTGTTACGAGCAGGCTCTTCCTCTGGTCTCCTCTAAACCGCACAGACTGGCTGTGGTTCTGCAGAATCTGGGAGCCGTCTATAACAGTTTGGGTCAGTACCAGCAGTCCCTGAGGTACCACAGAGAGGCAGCGGCGCTCCACGGTGAGACACACACACACACCTCAGACTTTACATCAGTCACGTGCATGAGGGTCGCTGATGCAGGAATGCATTTTCCTTCCAGAATGATGCAGTTTGTTGAGCTTAAAGAGGTCATATGGTGCTATTTTAAAAAGATCATCGTTTTGTGCTACACTACATTATGGTAGCTCCTCTTTGCCCAGCCCCTATAGTCAGAAGTCTTCTAAATTCTTCAGTGATCATGGCTGTTGTGTTATGTTTGGTGGATGTGCAGCGTGTCATCATTACTGTAATATCCTGTGAGTGAGTGATAAGTGGTGTGTCCTGCAGGATCTCTGGGCAGTCGTAGAGCTCAGGGTCGCTGCTTCAGTAATCTGGGTTTCGCTCTGGTGGAGCTGGGAGAGCTGGAGGAGGCATGGGAGAGTTACCTACACGCTCAACAGGCCTTCAGAGACACCGGTACTGAACACACACACACACTCTCTCTCTTACACAAACTCAACATTAAAACACTAATGTACACATGCTGCCTGCCTCTCTGTCCACAGATGACCCGTCTGGTCAGTGGCAGGCCTGTGAGGGTCTCGGTGGGATCAAACTTCAGATGAGGGACCCGGATAAAGCCGCCATGTACTATAAAGACGCCCTACGACTACTGTGCAAATGCCAGGTGACTATTACTACATCCTCCGGAATACAAGACATGTTTTCATCTCAAACAACCCATATTACAAAGTTACTGATTGACATCAGACACACAAACAAGCTCAAAGCCACACATCTGGTGCTGAATGAAATAAGGCTGTTATAGTCAGCTAACACTTCAGTCATAAAAAACATTTAGAAATAATAGACGTTAATTAAAGTCATAAAATATTAAGAAAGAACTTATTTCATCAAGTAACTATAGCTAAAAGTGAAATAAAATAGATGTTTAAAAAACAACAAAAATTGACAAAAATACTACTAATTCTGCAAAAAAAAAAATACGAATATAAATATTTGGTCCATGTCCCACTCGCTGCTTTGTTTAGCCCTACCATTTTTACTGAACACTACTATGGTTTATACTGATATGTTCCTGCTCATGTCTGAGTACTGTTAAATGTAAAGGATGTTTTTGTAGAGTGGGGGTACTCTACATTGATAAAGCGTTTTATGAACAGGTATTTATTAATTGAATGTAATTATTAAAGGTGACGTACACACAGATAGAGATGATTTTAGTTTTTTTCGGGTGCAGTCGTCAGGGTTTAATGATCAGTTGTGTGTTCTGCAGGACGTGTCTGCTTCAGTGCAGGAGCGTCTGGTCACTGAACTGAGTGAAGCGCTACAGCAGAAGCTCCTCCTACAGCAGGTCAATCTGTGTGACATGAAACATGCACTTCATATTATTAGTAATCATTTTTTCCCAAGAACATTTTACCAATCCCAAACCACATCAAACTTAATAACCACTATTGATTTGTATTTAATCATATATAAGTGATATTATAATTGTCCGGGAAGGCTGAAAGTCAAAAACTCCAGATAAAATGAGCCAAGAAAGAGAGTGAACTAGATTGGCGTTCATCACGGTCTGATCGCTGAGGATGTTCTCTGTTGTTCTCATCACAGCGTACCGTCCCAGAGAGACGTCAGAACCGACGCCAGCCATGGTAACACCGCATGACCTCAGCTGCATGAGTGTGCTGTTGACTGAATGAAGCTGTAGGGTGATGTTCACTCTCATGTGTCTGCAGGACGACGGCTGTGAGGTCTGATGTCCAGCAGTGGAGGAGAGAGATGCAGAATGGAGAGAACGCACCCCGTAAGAACTGAACACACACATTCACAGCTGAGAGACACACAATACTGTACAACACCGTGTGTCGCTCTGTTACTCTCCGCAGACGAGAAGCAGCACAGCCAAACCATCAGCTCCTCAGAGCAAGAACAAGCTGATCATCACAACACACTGCCACAGGCCAACAGGTCAAACACACACACCACACGTTTAATACGACCTTTTCCTAACAAAGAGAGCGAAAAACTTTCCCTTTTCACTTGTACTGAAAAAATTGAAAACTGCACATCTTCACATCATTTTACACTAAATTAATTAGTTGTTTAAATAGCAATGGATGTTTTTTTTTATTTGATATTTTAGAATAAGGCTTTCCTGTCGTGTCATGTATTGCAGCCTTTACATTATAAAGCTTAGACTTGAAAACATGTCTCTGAGTCTTCACACTGTTGAATGTGATCGCCAGGAATCTGAATAACACGTATGATAAAGCAGAGGTGACTCAGATCCTCCCGTCAGAGTCCTCAGGATCACCAGCACATGGTCAGTCTGAGCTAATCACAGATATCAGAGAACACACAGGATTTCAAACTAATGAGATCTGACTTTATCTTCACAGGTGATGTGTCTGCTGAATCTGAGAAGCCGAGGCCGGTACAGATGAACGGGTATGAGTCCGTCTCCTGTATTTAATGTAATTAGAATGCATAAATGTTGCGCTGATCATGTGTGTAATGAAAGATGACGAATTGTTTAATGATGTAAATGTTTCAGCAGACACTCATTGGTCAGGAAAACAGTGACTCCGCCCCTCGCTCAGCCTGACAGCAGTGAGGCCACGCCCCTGACGAGGAGACTGAAGTCCAGATTCTGCACGGTCATGTGACATAAAGGACAATATCTCCACAGAGATGAGGTGATGAAGTGTTTTAGGAAGTGTGATCGCCATGGCGACGCTTCCAGACGAAACTCAAGGATTCAGGATTCAAAGATGAACACAAAACTGAACTCTCCAGACGAGCTGCTCCTGTGTTACTGGACATCACGTGTCTGAACATTTTTCCTATTAAAATAAGGATGAGATGCCCTGAGCTCTCGTGATGCCAACTGTGTGATCAGAAATCATTAGTGCCGTCAAACCATTAGTCGTGATTCATCACATACATTGTGTGGTTTGTTTACATAAATGATGTGTGTTCTGTGTATATTTATTACGGATATTTTAATACACACATACAGCATATATTGTGAAGATATTTACATGTATATATATTCATAAAATGTACATTTACATATATTTAGCATAAACATAACATTTTTCTTACTGTATATACATGCATGTGTTTGTGTTTTTAATAAATATACACCACATACACATATACTATGTAAACAAAAACGTAATCATGATTAATAGTTTGAAGCGTTAGAAATCATGTATTATTTCATGCAGTATTTCAGCAGGTCCTCTCCTTATTATCTCATTTTAGTTGTATTACACTCCACCAGGTTCATCCTCCTGCCTTCTCTGATATTAAAGCACCTACTGCACTGATGATATCAAAATAAATTTTATATCAAAACCTTTACCAGTCAGTAAAGTGACTTAAACCTTCTCCAAAAGAGATGCTGTGAAGATTGACGTGTAATTTTTAGGTTTTTATGCTTGCTTTATTCAGTCGCGCGCTCACAAGATCTCCCGGATGTTCTTGTGAATTCGGTTCACTGACTCGGTTCATGTGAATCAGTGAGTTGTCGAATCGAGAACAGATACATTCGGATTGATTGGTGCGGTTTGCGAGCCGACTTAACAGGTTGATTAAAACGAATCATTTTGTAAATGAATCGTCAGCGCTTTAGATTTTCAGAAAAACACCATTTAGTATGTTTTTTTTTTTTAAAGTCTTTTGAATTACGGGGACGCTGAAAATATCCTCATAAATCACCTTCATATTGTAATACCTGTCATACCCATGTCATTATACACATTTGTGTCCTCATAAACCACATAAACCCGCACAAACACACACACTCTAACACACACGCACATGTACATACACATTATTCTCTCTCTCTCTCTCTCTCTCTCACACACACACACACACACACACACGCACAGGGTCTGTACTCACCACAGCTCAGTTCGGCAGGATTCCTCTGCTTCTCCTCTTCATCATGTCTTGTGCTTCTCTTAAACTGGACCATGAGTCGTGAAGATCGGGTCCAGGATGATCCGGATCATCTCCTGGGATGTGAGATCTGTAAGATCTGGATCTTTAAATGAGCCGAACAGGATTCAGTGCGATGGGACAGAGTGGGTCTGCTGGATTTTACACGGAGAGTCCGGCTCAGAGACGGGGAACCTAACAGAGAAATTACTCTGAGGTGAGTTTCATTTAGCAAACCTGGATCTTGATGAAGAGGCAAAAAATAATGATGATGCAGAATGAGAAATGTGTTTGTACAGTAATAATACAGTAAAGCTGACTGTAGCTCAGCTCGTTTATTATAACCAGTCCTGCAGAACACATGAAACACAATATTCTGCTCTATGCATAATAGTGTTCATCCTGTACTGTTTAATAAATGATATACCTAGCATAAACATGTCTAACAAGTCTAAATTTACAGTCAGTATATCTGCAGCGGAGTATAAATAATGAATCTATTTTGCATATTATTTGCATATTGCCATTACAAATTCTACATTCAAAGCATAAAAAAGAGCTTGAGCATGAATGTGGGAATGACTGTATTTGAGTGTATTTTGCTTTGTAAAACAAAAGCTGAAGATCTCATCACCTATAAAGAGCACAGAATAGTGAAGATTTCTAGAAATACATTACATTAAACATTAATGCACCTTACTGTGATCTCATGAATAACTATAAACACACTTAAAATACATTATAATACTTACTGATTGTTTTAGAAAGCAGAATGAATTAAAACACACTATATTACATATAAGCATCAAAGGTTACCATATTTTGTATTTTGCATCAATGTTTCATAACCTCTTAAAACGTACATTTATGCATTAGTCTGCATTGCATTCAATCCATTCATGCCTTCCCTGGGAGTCCAACTAATGCTCTTTGAGGACAGTTTGACCTGCAAGAATGTTAAAAATCCTAAAATGCGGTTTCTATCCAGGTTAGAATGTGCTGTTAGTCTTCTAAACCTCACACCGGGATCTCAAACACAAGCGTTAACCCCACAGCCACTGATTCAGAGCTCTGCACTGACACACACACACACACACACACACACACACACACACGTTGGTTTTTGTGTGTTCTGGGGTCTCTCCATAGGTGTAAT
>JAUMHQ010000076.1:21844470-21857327 GCA_032361165.1 Enteromius paludinosus
TTAGAGCAAAAATAACTCTTTTGGAGGAAAAAAATATTAACTCTGGAAAAACAACTCTGCAATTTTTCCTGTGTAGTATGTTTGTGGAAATGTAAATGTAATCACCTTTTGTCCAAATTGTATTGTTTTTTTAACCACAATACACTTTGACCTGGAAAAATAGCACATTAGTGCCACGACAGTAACTGTAACTGACTTTAACCAGTGACTTCCCCTTAGGTGTTTTTATGTCCCCTCTGCTTTTGCCTTGTCCCGTTCATTTCAGCTCATGCATGCATGCACACAGACCTGTACACACACTCACAAATGCAGCTGGACAGACAGTGCACTCTAATTACACGCGGGCCCTTTGGAGTCGCATCTGAATTTCTGGTGCCAGGAAGACAGGTTGTGGAGGCATCAGTCACCTAGGGAATAGACACAGCTCTTATCTGTAGATCAAACACATTCAAATGCACCCTATATATAGCTCAACCAGGACATGTAGAGTGCTGTTTTCCTCCGACTGAGTCCCAAATGAATCAAGTCAATTTGAATTTTATGAATGTACTGTAGCTGGTAGAATGAAAACTTTCATTCTCATATTTGACACAAAAATCCAGATCTTGTCACTGCTTTATCCTGTTGCACATTTCAGAGAAAATGTCTGTATGCTGTACATTTATTTAAAATATAAGACATTCAGATACTTTAGTTTTCCAGCTGAAAATAATCATCTAATGAGAGAAACGGGATGCACACATGAAGTTTCCTTCACTTTTAAATCTTACACTAAGTATAATGTCTCTTATGCATTTAAGATGGTTACAGCAAACTTATTTAAACATATTCAGGAGTTTAAGCCAGCATCCCTTAAATGTCCTGGGAACAGGGCGAGCAGTCTGCTGTTAGAGGAACCAAAGCACCATTTAAGGGCCTTCATAGTCTGATATATCATGAGCGATTGAGAGTAGGTATTCTTGTTCATTTGGAAAGTTTTCAAAAGGCACAAGAGATAGAAATAGCACAAATCCAACATATCTCCAGGCTGTGGATTTAGCATTCAGCTTGGATTCAGTGGATTTATTAGTATAGCAAGCTTGGTGATGTCTTTTTCACAGACATGGCGGCTTCTGTTGATTGATTATTTTCAACCTAGAGTTTTACATATTTTTCCTCCATGCAAAAACTGGCTACATGATACTAAAATGTTGTGGGTGGTTGCTAGATATGTCTCAGTTCCCTCCTTTATTGAAAGTCTATGGGATATGTTTTTCCTTATTTGCAGATTGGAACTAAAAATATATCTAAGGAAAGAATTTGTCATTAATCTCTCTAGCACAAAGATACAGAATTAGTCAATTGGAAATAAACGAATCAGGGAATCTTAATGAAAGCTGATTTCTTCTATTTTGTTAAGACGTATTTCACAGAAATTAGATTAAAGGTTCTCAAGGCTTGTTATCCATTTATATGTCATATCTTGTCATATAAAAACATGTTCCTGCAGTGCAAGAGCGACTGATTCTCTAAGCTTTTAAGCTCTGAATGTCTAGCTGCAACTGTTTCAAAGTAGTGTGTCAAATAATGCGTCTTTGAGCAGACCTGCTGGCCTTACACGGTCATCGTAATCTTCCGGCCATTTGTGGTATTTTAAAAGGATCAACAAGTCACACGGTATATGCACAGGAAAAAGCGCTGCCCTTAAAAAAACAACCTAAACGGAAAAATTCAGACATAGATTTTATTACATATCTTCAAATGGAACAGAAAAACTACTTTACAAACAATCAATGAGTTGCACAAAGATGAACAGAACAGGCATGTAGAAATTTTGAAATGTTTTCACATTAAAATACTTGTCCCATGTGCAGGGGACAATTTGAAATCATTTGTAAGTTGATTCAGTCGAAATGTGAATAGCTCTGATTCTTTTAAGCAGCATAATAACATTGATTCAACCAATGGTGCAAGTCTGGGGCGGGGTTAACTGTAGTGTTTGGGAAACCTGTTTATTTTTGCAATTCTGTTTTGTGCCACTAGTTGTGAAGAAATCACACACTTCACCCTAAAAGGAGTCTAATATACTTTTGTCTTTAAAAAATATTTTTCCCTGAGGTTCAGTGTTTTTTTTTTTTTATCTTTTATTATAATAACAATTTAGATTTTTTATATTTGTAATTTATATGAACAGTTATAGTATATTTTAAGACCAGTTTCCACTCTAAAATGGCCTGTTTTTGCTGCTGTCTTTTAAAGTTGGTATGAAATGCTAAATCAATCTATCTATTTTCTAAATGGAGGTTATTGATCTTATTGTGAACCATTCATTCATGTATGTTCCATTTTTGATTTTTCTTTTTGACCTTGTCATCTTTAATCAAAATGTCATATCATGACTCACGCTCATGTTGTTTAGAAGATATTCTGAATACTGTTGGCAACCAAAATGTTTTGGTACTCATTGATTTCAGTATTTTTTGTACCATGGGAGCCAATGGGAGCTGTCTGGCCACCAACATTCTTTAAAATATATGATGCTCCACAGAAGAAAGAAAGTCATACAGATTTGGAACAACATTAGAGTGAGTAAATGATAACAGAATTGCCATTTGTGGGTGAACTATCCCTTTAAACCATGCCTCTTTCTAAAAATTAACTGCAAGTTTGCATGTACAGCTGCCTTTATCCAATCAACGACTTAACAACCAAGTCCCCAAAGGATGTGTATCACAGTATGGAAAAAAAATCTGCTGCTACTTCCATTATTTTGCAACATTAAGAAATGTCCTATTTGCATGTAAAACAAGCAGCAGCACTTTATCTGCAGGTTTGCACCCATTTCTAATACAGTTTTACCATTTTTACCATTTTGGAAAACTGTATTAGATTGTTACAGAGTCGCAAGTTAAGTGTGTGACGTCAGAAACATGAGAACGTTCAGTTAAATTATATTTGGAGGCAAGTTACAGTATGTTTTCCTAATGCAATAAACGCTATAAAGATTTGGACTCCTCATGGTAAGACGCCTTTAAAGGATTTGTGGTCCTTAAAAGACTTGTTCTTTATCTGTCTCTCTCTCTCGCTCCGGTAGCTTGCAAGCCTAATTCTACCACCAGAGATCTCCTGCACTGCTGCGTGTGCTGGCTCGCTCTCGCCCCTGCAACCGCAGCATCTCCATCACGCTTCTGGCGTAGGCATCCCGCAGGTTCACCCCTATCGCCGACATATCCGAGGCTGAGCTGCGCGTCAGTCGCTTCAGCGCCTCCCCGTGCCTCAGCGCCGCTTCTTTCATTTTGAGCGTGAAGTAGCAGGCAGAGAACCGATCGTTGATGATTGCGATAGGCAGAGCGAGAATAAGAATGCCGGATAGGATGCATATGAAGGCCATCACCTTTCCTAGCGCTGTGTCCGGACGGATGTCTCCGTATCCTACCGTGGTCATGGACGTGGTGGCCCACCACCAGGCGCTGGGTACGTTTGTGAAGGTGGTCTCTGGTATGTCGTGTTCGATGGCGTATTCCACTGCGGCGAAGATGGAGATGCCTACAGAAAGGAATAGCATCAGGAGGCCAACTTCCTCGTAGCATTGGGCGATCGTCATTCCCAAAGACTTAAGACCTGGAACACACAAAGAAGAGATAAAGTTCTTTAATCTAAAGGCCTGTTCACATCAACACAATTGTTTGTCGAACTCGTCAGTGAGAAGTAATGTATTCAAACAGTATTTACTTAGCTGTTCAGAAAAGACAGTCGCATTGTGGCATGTGAATATTTGTTTGGTTTTGAACAGATGCACTGGGGTAGTTCACCCAAAAAAATTTGAAGAATGCTGATAACCAAATATTTTTTGGCTCCCATTGCCTTCAATTTTTTTTGTGTCTATACAATAGAAGTCCATGGAAAAAAGTTACCAACATTCTTTAAAATATTCACACAGAAGCAAGGAAGCAATAAAGCTGTGCAAAGGCCTTGAGACTAATATTACTTCAAATGTTAGGGTTGTCAGTCAGTTAGGGTCTATTCAGATTAAATAATAAAATGTGCTAATTCCATAATTAATTAAAAACATAATTTAATTTTAAAAAGTGACTTTAAAACGTAAAGTGGTTGTTGTATTTACATGTCAGGCGTGTGATTTTGTTTTAATACTAATTTTCATCCATTTTTAAAAAATTATAATAATGGTGTAAAATAAATGTGTTAAATGAGCAGCCCTAATTTTAACATTATTACTGCGTGCCAAAAGGATAGAGACTACTACAAGTAATTAACATAATTATGTCATTACTTTTAACCTTTAAACAATAGCTTGAAAAAGGAGAGGCCTCTCAAATAATTAGTGGAAGAAAAACATTATGGCACTTTTGGCTAATTTGTGCAATTTGTGTCAGCGTTCCCCAGTGCTACTCTAAGTACTCTAAGTAACAAAGAATCAAGCTACAGCAAGCGTTATGTGTTATTTTGTTTTCGCTCAAACAATGTAATATTTGACCTCTTTTGCCACTGACCAATTGAAGTGTAGCCAATGATTACTGGACAATTTGCATGCCAAATCATTACTTCTCTACCTACTTACTAAAGATGCTGTGGACAGAATTTGAATCACAGACCGCATGATTTTATTTTGGGTGTAACATGTTCTACAGAGAGCATGAACTTCTCTTAGTAATGGATGAAAGTGTGTTGAGCAGATTTTCTTATGCAAACAAGTAAAAAATTTAAAGGATGGCTATAGACATCTTCTCTAGAAGTCAGTAGTAGTGTTTTATGAAGTAACATTGCTCAAGTGTTGGTCTAGCTTTCATAGAGCCTTTAGAATGCATGCTTTACATTGTGTCGGCTTATATAGGTTAGATCCCACAGCACCTAAACATCTTTTTTAATATATTTATATATACATATATATAAACTCTAAATTCGCATCTGCCTGGGTGTGAATCTTACTGTAAAAAAAGTAATATAACAGTAATCAGATCATCCAAGAGATGATCTAGCCTTTAAATATAGACACCTGAGAACAGCTGCTACACTTTCTCACTCCAAAATGGCACGGCTTCCTGAGAAATGCTTTATTTATTCTTTTTTTAGCGGCCTCCCTGAATACATTTACAGAAAGAACATCAAGCATCTAAGGTCGACACCTAGCCTACTTATTTTGCGTATCAAAGCGTGTCCTTTTATTTTTAGAAGTAGAAATCATATTTTGTCATTAATATACTGACTTTTAAAGCCCCTTGACCCACGTCTGAGGTGCTGGAGTCAACACGAGTGGCTGTGAAGAACTAGGCTTCTATTTTGAGAAAATTAAAATGCACTGGGGAACACTTAAAAGATTGATACTGAATTCGTTTTTTCATTCATTTTCATCTTGACTAATTTGTCTGAACACAGCTCATGTTGAATGTTTATGACTATGGGGACTGTTTGTCTGACTCCATTGATTTTCATTTGGTTTGTTTCTTCTGATCAGATTAGCTACTACTGAGATAAAACACCTTCAGAGGGGCAGACGTAGACGAGAGGGACCACGTTATTAAAATGTGACGGATATGAAAATAGGCTCTGCCATTCCCTCATGGATTATCTGTCAGTGTTTACTTGAGATATATATCCTGAGAACAGAACCCACATTGTCTGCTTAGAAATGTGTTAAATAGAAACAGAATGATAGTAAGACCCTATGAATATTATTTAGCCTCAAAATAAAATATGGCTTTATCTTCTTTAAAAAAATGACTTTTGGAATGAATCCCCATCCAAAGGATTAATTGTAAAACTCTGTTTTCTCTTATTTTACATTTCCACATTGAAGTCCCAGTCCCACCAAATTCTCCAAACATACCCTTCTCGTTCAGCTCTTGTTGTTTGATTATTCATGACTCTGTGGCATCTAAGAAAGAGATTCCTTCCTTCCACAAAAATGCAAGATCAAAGCCACAAGTCTGTGCTCAGTAACTGTTTTTGTGTCTAAGGATCTTCCTCTAAGTCTCCCTGGGTTGCTGTCAAAATATGAATGGATGAATAAATTTACTCATTCTTCCAAAAATAGACTGACATCCTCATGAATTATTATTTCCCCAGGTTCAGGGTCCATCAGGACAGTGCTAAATTGATCTGTTGAACTGTTTTATAATATTTCATATGCAGAGCTTCAACAAAGTTTGCTTAATCTTCATTAATTCAACTGATTTTACTTAAATTTTGGGAATGAAATATATATAAAATATATAGTATATTAAAATATAATATGTGGTTTTATCATTATATATATATATATATATATGTTTTTTTTAGTTTTTTTTAATTGCAATAATTCTTACATTTTTGTCTGATTGTATGTAAGCATTATTGGTTGAAAATATTAAATATGAAATAATAGTGTATCAATCAATATATGTATTCAGGTTTAGGTGTAAATTACTTAATTTTTTTTTATTTTATTTAATTTCCACATGCAAAATGTTTTTTAATTTTTTCAAATTACGAAAAAGTACACTACCATTCAAAAGTCTGGGGAAAATATACATTAAACTGATCCAAAGAGACAATAGACATCGGTTACGTTACAAAAGATTGCTTAAATGCTGTTCTTTTAGATTGTATAATAGTTAGAGATGAATTAAATAATGTATCACTGTTTCCACAAATACTTAATACATTCTTAAATATTATTCTACGAAATGATTGCACTAAAATATTTTCTAAATTAATTAAATTTTTCTTGAGCACCAAATCAGCATTGTACAGTATAATGATTTCTGAAGGATCGTGTGAAAAATTCAGCATTGCCATCAAAGGAATAAATGAGATTCTAAAATATATTAAAATGAAAAATATATATTTTGTATTGAAATTATATTTTGCAATAGTACTGGTTTTACTGTGTGTTTGACCCCATATTTTTGAACCAGTAATGTATGCTTTAATAGGTATGTCACCTGTTGAGTGCCGGCCAAGTTTAAGCATCCTGAGAAATCTCATTAGCCGTAGCACCTGAACTACCCGTCCAACATTCTCCAGCTCCGTAGATCCTCCATGAAGGCTCTCCACGGCCAAAGTCACATAGAAGGGCAGAATAGCCAGCAGGTCAATGATATTCACCACACTCCGGCTGAACCTACACTTATCTCTAACACACATGAACCTGAGCACCAGCTCACCGGTGAACCAAATGATACAAATGTACTCAAAAGCGTCCAAGATGATGGGTGCGCCAAGTATAGTGATGTCCAGCGAAATTAGAGCCATGTTCATGATGGACACTACCACAAAGAACATGGATAGCGTCCCAAACGTCTTGGCCGCCTTGGAAGAGTCCGGCTTCTCCATAAGGTCCCATAGACGTTGGCGTAAGTCCTGACACAAAGCACCGGTGAAGTCCTCCTCCACGATGTCCATTACATCAGCATCCTTACGAATATCCAATGACTCCTTCATCTCTTTCCTACGGTAGTACTTGTCCCTGCAACAGCTGTCAATGCGGAGCTCATCGATGCCCCAGTACTCGATCTCCTGAAGGAACGAGATCACACACAGCTCCTCTCGCACATGTAAGTGGCCGGTCTTATAGAAGTTCATGATGTACTGAAAGGTCTGTGAGTTGCGGTCAAAGAAGAACTCGTTCTCCAAAAAATCTGCATCGTCGCACAAATCTAAAGCAGAGTCTCGGTTGGAGAGGGCCAGCTTCCCCAGGCGGGTCTCTGGGTGAGAGGCCAGCAGTTCCTGAGAGAGGATGTAGCGGCTGCCTCCAACATTTATGATGAAGAAGTCCAGTGGGTCGTCGCTCGGCAGCGCAGGCTCGCTGAAGAACACGCTAGAGTCCAAGGACAGCAGCGATGCGTTGTCCTCGTAGAACTCTGTCGGACTTGATGAATCCATGATCATGGTGAGCCCTGAGAGACCCAGTGAAGGAAAGTGCATTAGTATGACAGACTTGAAAGAGCAGTAATGAGGATTTGGCTGCTGGTCTAAATTTAGTATAAAACTGACACATCTTTGAGTCGTCTTTCCTGACCATTGGAGAACGAAACTGAGTTATCATGTTTTACACTGTTTTTATTTAATCATCATTTGGTAAAAAATCTTTAGTCAGGGTTTTAGATTTCACAACGTACAATGTAAAAAAATAAATAGTTGAGAAAACTATTTAAAATAAGGCAACTTGATGCAGTAAAACTGTTGAGTTCTCTCGACAATTGTTTTTTAGTTCTGCTTAGTAAAGATACTTTGTTGAGCAAATGTAAATTTGTTTGTTATTGAAATTCTGATTCAGCATAAAGCTCATAGGAGCTTAGTCTGGCCAAGCTGCCTTACTACCCGCCTTCTGGGAGGCGGGCTTAACCTGCGTCCATCAGATGCCTCTGTATACTACTGGACGAATCTACAACCAATCAGACCACTCATTCCGATGACGTATGCATAGCGACGGAACCTGAAGCCACCGTAACCAATTGTAGCTAGCTTCATTAAAGCAGTAAGTAAATGTCTTTCCTTTAATTACTTCTGCTCCGTTTTCAAAGAAAAGCTGTCATGAAATTTTCTCAAAACAGCTGCAACAGCAGAGTCGAACGACTGTTGCTGCTCGGTACACGCCGTGTTTGAAAAACGGTATGGTCGCAGAACTGCTGTGTCATCGCGTTACACCCGCCTCAGTCACTTTTTTGGGAACAGAAATGCTCTGAAACGGCAGCTTGGCCAGACTAACTTTGCTCACGAAATGAATGTAGCGTCAAAGGAAGTTTAGCCGTGCGCTACTTAGCCATTAGGCAAAGGTAGGCAACAGCCTTGGGCCCCCAAAAGATAAGGGGCCCCCAAAATGTTTTTCATGAGATGCGCATTAAGCATGGACATGCGAATGGTAACGGTGTTTATTAGCACGACCGTCTGCGTGTCCGAGTTGAACGCGCTTCGTGTGTATTCTGCGTGTAGCAAACGAAAATATTATGTATCTAATGCTGACTGCCGCACAAGCACGAGGTGTCGATCTTTCCCGCTGCGCTCCTCTCTCTGCGTCTGCTCTGTTCAGCGAAAAACTGTTGCTTACGTTAGGTGCGTTTTCATTTTAAAAAGCATAACTTTACGCGCATATCCCGCCGTTTTCCACCCTCAAAAAGACCCTTCCACTACTCTCATTGTAGAAGTTTACAACACTAAATAAAATTTTGTAAGTCCAAATTTCAATTCTCATTAGAATTTTTCAAGGCAATCAGTTTGCATGCTTTTTTTTTTGAGTAAGGATAACTAATTGATTTTACAGTGTGTTTTCAAACCTTTATGATGTCCTTTTTCAGATTTTCAGAAATATTAAAGTACAGGTACATCCTTTTGAAGGTCAGTGGGATTCAATTATGATTCGAACCTACTAACGTTTGTTGTGAAAAAACTAACTTTTCGAAATATTTCTAGCAATTATTGTCGATTTGATAACAAAGATCCTATTTAAAATGAGCTGATCTAGAAAATGACATATCTCCCTCCAATAATGAAATACCTTTGGCAGCAGTTTGAGTGTTTAATCTTGTCATTATACATTACTCTATTCTCCAATTGGATGTTGTTCAGTGCTTTGGCACAATTTGTATTGTTAAATGCGCTACATAAATAATGGTGATTGACTGTTTGAAAGATCCACTGTTGAGAGAAACAAAGCCATGCATGCTGGGAATGGCATGATGATAGTAAATGATGGCAGAATTAAAAATGTATTTTATATATATATTATATCTTCAAAAAAATAATTCAGTAAAAAATAGTGTCTCTGCATCACTCCAGTTGATGCTTTTACACTGGTGCTTTTTACAGTTTTTTTCTCAGATGCTGGAACTTTCAGCTTTGCAAGTTTCTGCAATTGAACAAAGCACATGAATATTTAATAATGTAAGCTCTAAGGTAGTTTATGGTGGTTGTCTGCCGCTAAAAATCTGTAATATGCAAGCAACATACAGTTTTTACTTTGATACCTTGAAAGTGTCATAACCCATGGTTAAAACTGACCTTTAGTGAAATACGGTGTGTTTTATTAAGCATAATATCATTCTATAAAATGCTTTATCTGCCTTAGAATTCTCACATATATATTTAAAAAGACAGTTTGGATAGTCTGTGTATATAGGCTAAGTGTAATACCAACTTACTGAAAGCTCTGTGTATTGAATGAGCAAATTCCCTTAATGAAAATGTTTTTTTCTCTTTTACGCCATCACTGGGAGACATCAGACACGGTGGGAGGGAGAAGCCTTTGGCAGTGTCCTACTTCTTCAAAGCCACGTTGAGATTTAAATATTTTAGCTGGCCTGTCTAATTAATTGAACTAATGGTACTATTCTTGTAATCATTAATTCTCTTTGGTAAGCTCCTCTATAATATTGTCAAGATGGTCATTTTAAAGCCTGCATTTTTAACAAGATCCCATGGGATGACACTACATCTGAGCGCAGTCTGAGAACAATACCTTTCAGTTGGGATTTTATTTCCAAGCAGTTTTATTTTTATTCACTAAAGCAACTCACTGTCAACGTGCTGTAAAAGTGAACAAAAGCACTGCTGTTTATACCTCATCTGATCCTAAAAATACTGTCACTAACCCAATATACAGTCAGTTCAGTCACATTATATTTCTCACTTAATCAATCTAGATGTTACCATGTTGGGGTTTTAAATTAACATATATTTAACTGTTTGTTTTGTTTACATGTGACAACATAAAAACATTAAGATAATTGATTGCAATGGAAAAGATCGTCTTCTTTGAGGTAGACAAAAAAGTGTAGAGATACAAGCTTCATCTGCATACAAGCTTCAAAATAAAAACGACTAAAATGATACTGACTATACAATCTAGTTTAATGTGGAACACAGAGAAGTAACAACAAATTCATATTTTATCAAATTAAAATAATGCCCATCTCTCAATCTAATAACGCCTGTGCTAGTATTTCATGCACTGTTTTTCTGTTATTTTATAAGGTGCACAGTAAAATAGATGTCTACAAGATTCTTGTCATTTTAAAAAGCTGCATTTAAATAAGTCATAAACTAATGCATCATTTTAGATAGCAAATAAATATCTAAAAATACAGGAATAACAGTAACTGTGGACACCCACCTTCAGCCTATAAGCCTACACTGAAAGCTTGTGCGCTTGTGTGAGGTGAGCTGGATCCATCTGTCTCTTTACTCTGTTCCCACTTCAGAAGATGTTGCTCCTCTGTCCATAAACTGAAGTACATCGTGCAACCCGAATGTTCCAAAATGTTGACAGAGAAGAAGCGATCCAGCGTACGGTTTTACAGGTTCGCCGGAGTTCGGAACAGTTCTGAAGCGCGCTCGTGCACCTTTCACGAGCGTTTTAACACGCGCTGTAGAGTGCGAGCTATCAACCAATCAGGAGACATTTTCAGGCTGCTAGGCAACAAACTCCAGACACTTAATACAACCAGTAACAAATTAGACGCGTTGTAATCGTCTGGAAAAATCAAAGCCTTCGCTGTCACGAGATCTACGCTTGGATGCGCGCGCAGCACGTAGAAAGCAAACCATGCTTTGTTCCTCGTGGGTGGGTCAACTTTGCCCTTAAACCTACGCTTGATTCAAATAACTTTTCCCACACATTTCAAAACAAAGTCCATGGTTTGGTGGACATGCAGCTGCGAGTTGCTTTACAAACTCAGATTTTAGAGCATAAAACCTGAAAACATAGTTCTGTGAGGTGAATATGTAGTGGGTTATAAGTGGGTTGTAAAAGTTTGACAGTCCCTGCTTTAGGAAACCTGAACTGTAGAAGCACATGAAAGAACATTTCTTTAAAACCTTAGGTGTTCATTTGACTGTTAATGTTATATGATATATGAATAACAACAGCAACATGGGATTAAATGTACAGTATATAGAAAACTGATGATGCGTTAATTAATGAATAAGTAATTTATTTCTGAACCAGCAGGTGAGATGGATCACGAGTGTGGTCGAAGGACTGTGGTCACAATACTATAACTTTTGCTGAACTAAAATGTGTACACATTTCTTGTGAAATATTTCTACACGAAACTAGATTAAAAATTGCTGAATGTAACTTCCAGAGTGACTGTAGGACAAATATAAAAAAATGCACGCTATGTACCAGATGTAGTGAATGCGTCTTAGTATGCATGCAGTATAAAGCAGCATGTTGCCCCCTGCTGTTGGTAGAAGTATTGCTGCCACAACCAAGCAAGTAGATAACTAAACTAATCAGCTGCCTAATTTTATGTGGGTATATACAGTGGCGGTTCTACACGGAGGCCCGTGCCTCTGTAGATATGTCCCTGGCCACCCCTGTGCCCCCCTGTGCTGACCAAATAAAAAGTATGAATTTATTATGATTTTACACACGAGCGCGCATCCGACGCATCGTTCTACACGGGTAAATTGTAGCGGCGCACCCAAACACTATGGTGCTGCTCGGTGAATGAGAGCGCAGCAACAGCTAGAACCACTCTTGGATAGTGGAGCTACGATCAGGGCTCTCAAGTGTCACGCATTCACCGTGAGAGACACGCATTTCAGCAAGTTCACACGCTCGCTTACGCCACACCTTGTATTTCTCAGCTGAAAAGTTAGAAATAATTGTAACTTGTATATACAATTAATTTCTTCTGTTGCAAGAGTTGAAGGTAAGCACAACAATTTCATCTCGTGAGTGACTTGTTGTTCTTGCACATTACCGTGTTACTTTTGTTTTTCACACTGATAATGAAATCAAGTTTGGAAATGGCTGGTCTCGAGATGTTTAAAAGCTTGCAACACTTTTATATTTGTTACTGTATTTGTTAATTTTTGTTACCCTTATCATTTTTCTGGCCCTACCTCTTTTGCACCTGCACTTACTCTTGTACAAA